>CAUYRT010084647.1:0-18879 GCA_963574885.1 Lepilemur ruficaudatus
ACCAATTGGCTGGTGAGTACATGTGGTGCCTGTCTATCCATTCTTGGGATACTTCACTTAGTAGAACGGGTTTCAGCTCCATCCAGGAAAATACAAGAGGTGCTATATCACCATTGCTTCTTATAGCTGAATAGTACTCCAAACGTGTTTAAAATAAGGCACCATACAATAAAGTGACGTGCATGATACTTACTGTGAGTGAAAGCCTTATTCCTTCCCACATACCTAAATCCTACCCTCCCTTCAAGACCAATTCCAGTGACATGGTTTGTAAACCCAGCTTCGAGCACTGCAGTCCTCTGTGAGCTCTTTCTTCTAAACACCTTTAAGTCTTATTGTTGGCAGCTGCTCGGATGAGCCTAAAATGTAGGTCTGCTGGTCAGCTGCACCAGAATCATAAGGGGAGCTTTTCAAACACAGATTCCTGTGTTCTACTACCAGAGACCCCGGGGTCATTTGGTCAGGAAGGTAGGAGAAGGTAGGGGGAAGGGCAGACCTCTGGATTTTAAAATCCTTCCCAGATGATTGTGATATTGAGTTGGTTTGGCACAAAGTACTAAAGAGGTGGTTCTCAGCACTGGCTGCATGTTAGAATCCATCACAGTTTAAAAAACACAGAGGCTCAGGCTCCAGGCCAGCTAATTAAATAAAGTCAATTAGAACTCCCCAGGTGGTTCTAATGTGAGCCAAGTTTGAGAACCACAATAAGCAGAAGTATACCGGTGTGGCAGGGACCGTATGGATTAGTTTACCACTGTATCTCCGGTGCCTAACAAAGAATTTGGCATTCAACAGATATTTGTTCAAGGAATAAATGAACTAAGATATGAAACTTCAGACTGTCAGTTATCTCTTTAATCTCTTGCCTGCCTCCCCACAGACCATAGCACTAGAGCTTAGGGTTAAGGGTAAGTTCTGGAGCAGATGCCTGGGTTGGAACCCTGGCTCTGCCACTTGCCACCCACACCACGTTAGGCTTTACAACCTCTCTGTCCCTCGGGTTCCCCCTCTGTGAAATAGGGATGACAACAATATTACCCATCTCTTGGGGTTTGGGGATAATCAAGTGAAGACATAAAAAGCACGTAGAAAGGTGTCTGGCATACAGTAACCACTTAATTTATAGCTATCTTGTATTCAATCACCAAGCACATAGCAGTTCTTAGAGTTCTATAATGGTCAGACCAATGAACATTCTCTAGTTATTCAACCAACAGATATTTCTTAATATCATCTCGATTCTAGGCACTGAGAATTATCACTGTAGTTATAGCAGCAACAGGAGAGACACAGGGCTGACTTTATATGTAGAGTTTTAAATATGGTGGATGCAGGGTGGCTGAGTCAAAGCATAATCAGGGAAGGCCTTGAGACACATGGGAGTTTAGGCTGGTTTTTGAGGAATGAAGAGGTTTGGGATGGCAATGAAAAAAAGAGGGGGTGAAAACAGGAAGATGAGGATGAATGTGGCATCCATTCATTCAGCTTGTACAATGTGCTGGATGCTGAAGATGAGCAGTGAGTGAAAACAGAAAAGATCTTTGCCCTGACTGTACATTACAGTTAGGGAGGAAGACAATAAAACAAGTAGACCAAATAATCAAATGAGATAATGAGAAATCATTATAAATGCTATAAAGGCAATAACAAGGTGAATGTGGGCCGGAAGGAGGTATGTCAGACACGATTAAAGAGGACCTACGCATCACCATGCAATGTGGCTCTATGGAATCGGACTTGGCAAATTATAGCCACCCTAGGAAGCCAGGCAGATGACTTGGACATCTTTAGGAAATTAATCCTGCTCGCTTTAAGGCTGTCTGTGCTTCCTACCCTCTTTCTTTTTCCTCATGATTCTTTTCCTCTTTTCTACTAATGTTCCTTTGTTAACTTCTCCTTTCTTTCCTTCTCTTCCAAAAATAAATGGAAGAGGGAAAGAAGCATCATATAGAAATCAGTGGTATGTCTAAGACTTGAAATCAGAAAGAAATAATTTTGAGGTATAAGCTCCACCTTTTATTAGCTGTGGGACCCAAAGCTTCAGTTTCTTCACATGTAAAGTGGGATAATAATATCTGTATTAGCCAGAGTTCTTTAGAACAGAACCAGTAGGATGTGTATAATTGATGTACATAATATATATGGAAAGGCAGATATTTATTTTGAGTAAATTGGCTCATGTGACTGTGGGGGCTTCTAACTAAATCTAAAATCTGCAGGGCAGGCTCGCAGGCTGGAGACCCGGGGAAAGTTAATGATGCAGCTCAAGTCTGAAGGCTGTCTACAGACAGAATGTCTTCTTCCTCTGTGGACCTCTGTCTTTTTCTTCTAAGGTCTTCAACTCATTGAATTAGGTCCACCCACATTAGGAAGGGTAATTTGCTTTATTCAATGTCTGCTTATTTAGATGTTAAATCATAGCAACATCTAGACTTGTGTTTGACCAAACAAATGGGCACCACAGCTTAGCCAACTGACACAGAAAATTAACAAACTAGTCTGCTTAAAATGAAGTGTGATGTTTTTGCTGGGGACACAAACCTCCAAATTTATATCCCACCAATCTATCCTCCAAAGGTAAAATTGATCTTCAGAATCTGACTTATGCAGTCATTCCACAAATGTGTACTGGGCAAGTCCTTTGTGACAGACACTTGATAGAAGTGGGCTGCCAATATGCAGAGATACTGCCTGTGCCTTAATGGAATTAATTGTCAACTGGGGAGGTGAGATTACAAACCATAATAACTACTATTTATTGAAGTCCTACTAAGTGTCAAGCACTTTGCATTAATTATGTCATTTAGTTTTCACTCTGACTTTATGATGTGGTATGAGCCAATTCTTCAGCTTAAAACTTATATTCAAAGAAGTTAATTGGTTTGCCCAAGGAAACAAAGGCTAATAAATGCTGGAATGGGCATTTGAACCTTGTCTGTCTGATTTCAATCCCTATACACTCTTCTGCCTTCTGATTATAAACAATGGCAACTCTGTAATATAGTTGCTGTGGGAGAGGTTTGTAGAACATTCAGTAAGGGCACAGAGAGAGACATCCTTAACCCTACCTGGGTGAGTCAGGGATGGCTTCACAATGGTCGCGTGATAGCCTTATGTTTGACATCACCATGACCTTCAAGGGGGAAAATCATCCAGAATACTAAGTAGCATAATACCTCAAGCACTGCCTGACAGACTTGTTCACTCCATGCAAGCTTTGTGCTGCACACCTCATCTTTCCTTATCTCCTGACCTTTGAACATCCTTCCATGCACACCACTTTCCTTGTTGACTAAGTTATATTTTTTCTTCCATGATTTTATTTTTTCAGCTTTACTAAGGTATAACTGACAGATAAAAATTGCATAATTTTAGGAATAAGGCATGGTGAGTTGATATATGTATACACTGTGTAATGGTTACCACAATCAAATTAATTAACCCATCCTTCAACACACATAGTTACCATTTGTGCATATGTCGGGGGAGGTGGTAAGGACACGGCTCTATTAGCAGATTTAAAGTAAGCAATACAGTCACTATATTGCACGTTAGATCCCCAGAACTCATATATTTTATAACTAAAAGTTCGGACCCTTTGAAAAACATTTCCCCATTTCCCTCCCCCACAACCCCTGGCAACCACCATTCTACTCTCTGCTTCTATGAGTTCAACTTTTTTAGATTCTACATGTAAGTGAGATCACGCAGTATTTGTCTCTCTGTATCTGGCCTACTTCACTTAGCATAATGTCCTCTAGGTTGATCCATGTTGTTACAAATGTCAGGATGACTTCTTTTTAAGGCTGAATAATATATCATTGTTATATACCACATTTTCCCTATGCAATCTTCTATCGATTGACACTTCAGTTGTTTCCATTACTTGGCTATTATAAATAATGCTTCAATAAGCATGGGATTGCAGCTATCTCTTTCAGGTACTGGTTTCCTTCCCTTTGAATATACACCCCAATTGGAGTTGTTAGATTGTATGATAGTTCTAGCTATAATTTTTGAGGAATTTCCATACTGTTTTCCATAGTAGCTGTACTACTTTACATTCCCACCAGTAATATATGAGTTCCCTTTTCTCCACATACTCACCAACACTTGTCATCTTTTGTCCTTTCCATGGTAGCCATCTTAACAAATGTGAGGTAATATCTCATTGCAGTTATGATTCGCATTTCCCCGATGATTAGTGATGTTCAGCATCTTTTCATATGAACTGTTAGTCATTTGTGTGTCTTCTTTGGGAAAATGTCTATTCAGGTCCTTTGCCCATTTTTAGTTTGGTTATTTTATTTTTTGCTACTGAGTTGTTGAGTTCCTTATATATTTTCAATATTAATCCCTTGTTAGATAAGAGGTTAATACATAAGATGCTGTGTGAATACTTTCTCCCAATCTGTAGGTTGCCTTTCTATTTTGTGCATTGTATACTTTGCTATGCAGAAACTTTTTAGTTTGATGTAGTCCCACTTATTTATTTTTGCTTTTGTTGCCTGTGCTTTGAGTATTGTGTCCAAAGACAATCATTGCCAAGATCAATGTCAAGGAGATTTTTCCATGTTTTTCTTCTAGAAGTTTTACAGTTTCAGGTCTTACGTTTAATTCATTTCTAGTTAATTTTTGTATATGGTGTTAAGGTAAGGGTCCAATTTCACTCTTTCACATGTATCGTATCCAGTTTTCCCAGCACCATTTGTTGAAAAGACTATCCTTCCGCCATTGTGTATTCTTGGCGCTTTTGTCAAAGAATAGTTGACTGTACACATGTGGGTTTATTTCCAGGCTCTCTATTCTGTTCCATTGATCTATGTAACTGGTTTTATGCCAATACCATATTGTTTTGATTAATATAGCTTTGTAATATAGTTTGAAAGCAGAATTTGCAATGTCTCCAGCTCTGCTTATTTTTCTTAAGATTAGCTACTCAGGTCTTTTCTGTTTCCATATAAATATCAGGATTGTTTATTCTCTTTCTGTGAAAAATGTCATTAGAATTTGATGATATTGCATTGAATGTGTAGTTTGCTTTGAATAATGTGGACATTTTAACAATATTAATTCTTCTACTCCAAGAATATATATATTTTCCATTTACTTGTGTCTTCTTCAATTTCCTTCATCAATGTCATAGTTTTCAGTGTACAGATCTTTCACCTCCTTGCTTAAATTTATTCCTAACTATTTTACTGGTTTTGGTTCTATTGGAAATGGAATTGTTTTCTTAATTTCTTTTTTGGATAGTTTGCTATTGGTGTATAGAGATACAACCAATATTGGTATGTTGATTTTGTATTCTGCTACTTTACTGAATTTACTTATTAGTTCTAACAGTTTTTGGTAGGATCTTTAGGGTTTTCTATATATAAGATCATGTTATCACAAACAGACAATTTAACTTCTTCCTTTTTGATTTTGATGCCTTTTATTTCTTTTTCTTGTGTAGGCCAACTCTAGCTAGAACTTCCAGTACTATGTTGAATGAAGTGGTAAGAGTGGGCATCCTTGTCTTGTTTTTGATCTTAGAGGAAGACTTCAGCGTTTCACCATTGATCATAATGATATAATAGCTGTCGGCTTGTCATATATGGCCTTTATTGTGTTGAGATGCAGTCATTCTATACCTAATTGGTCTAGAGTTTTTATCATGAAGTGATCTTGAATTTTGTAAAATATTTTTTCTGCATCTATTGAGATAATTATATGATTGTTATTCTTCATTCTGTTAATATGCTTTATCATATTTATTGATTTGCATATTTTGAAACATCCTTGCATCCCAGGGATAAATCCCATTTGATTATGGCATATGATCCTTTTAATGTACTGACAAATTCAATTTGCTAATATTTTGGTGAAAATTTTTGTATCTATGTAATCAAGGACTTAGAAATAAATTTCTTTTCTTACATGTTTTTATCTGGCTTTGATATGGGGGTAATGCTGGCCTATTAAAATGAGTTTGGAAGTGCTCCCTTCTCTTCAATTTTTTGGAAGAGTTTGAGAAGATTTGGCATTAATTCTTCTTTAAATACTTGGTAGAACTCACCAGTGAAGCCATCAGGTCTTGGGCTTTTAGTTTTTGCAAGATTTTGTCTTTGTCTTTCTCTTTGTCTCTTCTTATTTCTAAAAGTGATAGATTCATTCACTCAATGGTATCTTACAGGCCCCTTATGCTTTCTTCATTGTTTTTCATTCTTTTTTTCTTTTTGTTCCTTTAACTGGCTAATTTCAAATGTCCTGTCTTGAGTTCTCTGGTTCTTTCTTCTCAATGATTCATTCTTCTGCTAGACCTTGTTATTGCATTTTTTTATCCTGCAATTTTACCTACCAGCTCCAGGATTTCTGGTGGGTTCTTTTTTGTATTTTTTATTTCTTTATTAAACTACTCATTTTTTCATGCATTGTTTTCCTGATTTCATTGGTTTTCTACATTCTCTTACATCTCATTGCACTTCATTAAGATGATTGTTTTGAATTTTTTTCAGGTAATTCATAGTTCTCTGTTTCTTTGGGGTTTCTTACTCAAACTTCATTAATTTCCTCTTGTGGTAGCATGTTTGCCTAATTCTTTGGTATCCATGTAGCCTTGTGTTGGTATTTGTGCATTTGAAGGAACAAACACCTCTTCCAGTCTCTACAGAACTGGTTTCAGCAGGTAAAGGCATTCTTCTGTTGGATCCCATGCTAATGGGATTGCTTTTTGGATCATGCTCAAAGGGCATTCAAACCTGGTCTGCAAAGAGGTTCACAGCTGGTTAACATATTACTGTGGATGAGTGTGGCTCCATCCAGGTCATTGACACTGGTGTCAAAGAGCCTTGGGTACAAGAGTGCAACTCAAACACCTGCCCAAGCAGGCTCAGCAAAAGTCCTGCCACTTGGAACAAGTCCTGGGTAAACTACAAAAATAAAATAACAGGAAGATGGTGAAACGATGCTGGAGTCTTTCATCAAAGTCAGACAGCCTCCTCTCTTGTGCTATGTGTCAAACCTCTGGGGAAGCTGTCCATTCCGTGTGGACTCTAATAAGCCACCTCCAAGAGGTGATTTGACTTGTGAAGCTGACTACTGTCTTGGGCAGTTTAAAGAACTCGGGAATTATTTTTTTAACACATCCTCTTGAAGTGGTTGAAATCCCAGCATTCATTTACATTCATTTTGGAAGCTGGTACGCATAGCTCACAGGACTGGTAATAAAATTGACAATCTCCTACAATGGAACTCATGCAGGTGTTATTAACTTTAACTGAATTGATCTCAACTAGATCACTTTCAGGGATGATGTGGTAATGATTGATTTTTTTCCAGCTCTGAGAGAATTCTCAGTTTGCTTATTTTCATTTCTCTGCAGACTTTTTTTCCCTCTTACTTGGAGACTTATGGCAGCACTTCTTTCTTCTTGCTTTCTCATTTCAATTTGTAAATACTATGCTTTTAGGTACAATATTTAGGGAGGAAAGGCAATGTGACTTAGCTTCAAAAATGATTCATCTAAGCCCATAAATTTGGCAGCTGTAGAAGACGTTTAAACAGACACTGAGAAACAAGGACTTACTCTTTCTGAACATGATGCACTTCAGCTGTGTGTGGCCCACTGTTAGGGACTGAATTGTGTTCCCCCCAAATTCTTATGTTGAGCCCTAACCCAGAATGTGGCTGTATTTGGAGGTAGGGCTGGTGTCCCTATAAGAAGAGGAAGAGATAAAAGGGATACTTTTGCACAGATAGAAGGCCATGTAAAGACACAACAAGAAGGCAGCCACCTGCAAGCCAAGGAGAGAAACTTGGGAAAAATCTATCCTGCCAACACTTTGATCTTGAACTTTCCAGCCTTCAGAACTATGAGAAAATATATTTCTATTGTTTAAGGCACCCAGTCTGTAGTATTTTATTATGGCAACCCAAGCTGTGACTAATACAGCTACCTAGTCAGCCCCCTTTGAGGAGTACTATGCTACAATGTTTCCTGAAGGGCATGAGAAGAATGCTGCACCTCTTCTATCAGCATCAGAATGCATCAAGGCACCAAGATGCATGTCCGTGGCATGCACACACTGTTTCCCCATACCTAGAATGGGCACTTGCCTCCCTCCCTTGTGCACACCTGCATCAGAAGCCAGTAAAGTAACATAGGACTTACAGGGAAGGATGGAGAGTGGAATTCTGGCATAGCTGGCCCTGGTCTTGCAGATTCCTGGCATCATGACCTTGGACACTGTGACCTTGGACAGTGAAGCTATTTAGAACTCAGCGTTACTGTCTGGACAATAGAGATAATACTGCCTAACTCTGAGGGTTGTTATAAGGATCCAGTAGAATAATTTATATAAAAGTGTTTTGTACAACGTAAGGTACAAAACAAACGTTTGAACTAGCAAGTGATAACAGGTGTAGCAAGGCTTTGATAGTAGAGCGTTACTAAACTTACTCTACTAACAAAGACAAATATTTCAGCAATTTATTTTAAACTTCTAAATATTTGTTTGGGGTGGGGAATAGCTCCTTACTAGCTAGAAATCATTTTTATTTTTACAAAAACAAAAAGACAGTGGATCTGTGACAACAGGATATGTAAATGAAAGAGTGACTTCCGAAGATGTAGGAGTAACCTAGGAAAAATTATAAATAATTCAAGGTATGAGGAAAAGTCATAAGAGCTGGTTCTCAGAAGAACAAGACTCTGGGCTCACAAAGGCCTGAGTCTGATGTCCATTTCGTATTTTTCTTCTGGAGTGTGTATTATAGGCAAGTTACTTAATCTTTTTAAATCTTGCAGGTATTTGAGGAATAAACAAAATAATGTGTGTGTTTATGATCTGTGATATTACTTTTTTGTATAAGAAATGTGTGTTATTTTTTGTCCTGACTCTATCAATAGCAAATTGTACGACCTTGAACTCCCTCTTTTCTAACCTGAATGCTAGGACTTCCTTCTCTTCTAACAAGCTATGATTTTAAAATAATGAACACTGTGGCCCTGTCACAAGGCTGATAAATAATTCAGGTTTCTTATGTAACTGTGAAATAAGACTAACAAATCAGAACTAAAAAAGGAGGGGGGAATTGATTCAAAAATAGCTTCCCATAAAAATGTTATACAGGATCATAAATGAAAAATTGTGCTTCCTGAGCCATTTTCCTCCAAACGATTGGTCATTCAAAAAATGTGTATCATGTCCCTACTTCAGGTAGAGCACAGGTCTAGCAGATGATGGGGTACGCAGGGCAGAGCCAGCGGTGAGGAACATGCATGTGGCTCAGAGCATTCACAGCTACATGGAGCAGAGGACTGGAAGATTGGGTCAGCAAGAGTCAGCCAAGTATCGAGGGACAAAGTGTGGAGGTGGATGTTGGTATCTAATTTTATGAGGGGGACAATTCTCAGTGAGCGCAGCTCTACTATGCTCTGGCCCAGGGCTGTCAGGAGTGGAGCCAAAGTCACCTTGGTCTTTATCCCAGCAAAGGGGTTAAGGAAATACCTGCTGGCCATACAGTTCTGGGCCAAGCATACTGACGAAGGTTACCCAATGTTTGTCCTTACTTAAAAATTCAAACATTGCTTTCTGTTTCTGAAGCCACAACCAGGCCAAGAGTCCAGGGCAAATAGAATTAACCCCTCTGAGTTTCTTTTTTCTTATCTATGAAATGGGACCTACCTCACAGGGTTTGTGTAGACATTGAAGCAGGTAATATATGTGTTAAAACACTTTCAGAAGCTGCACAAATACTAACTCCCATCATTGCTGCCATCATTTGTCTCAAAGGGATTTGCCACTTGGAACAACTGACTTCAGTCTGGTTTTACAGCCGATGGCTGCCAGAAATATCAATAGCAGCAATTTGTCCGGTCATTCTTCAAATTCTGCTTAGTGTTCATTATCACCTTTATTGACTTAGCCCAGTTGCAGGCACCAGCCCAGCTCCATCATTCTGTCACCAGGACTCTGCTGGGTAATTTGTGGTTTCCAAAGGAGGAAGGAGGCAGAGTTAGGAATGCAGGTGTAATACAATACCTGGCCCCTGCTAAGGACAACATCCTTCCACATCTCCTCTATCCTGGGTGGTCTCTCACAGAGGAAGGGCAGGACTGATTTCATCTGAGCCTGAAATCAGGAGGGCCAATGGCTGTGGAGCCTGTTTGTGAGCATGAAAAGAAAGCCTTAGCAAAGCCAGTCATTGCTGCAATATGAGCATTCTCACAGAGGTAGAGATTTAGAAGCAGTGTGATGTAGTAGGACTAATGATAATAGTTCCCTCTACTTACTGGGAAGCACTATGTGCCAGGCTCTCTGTAGATGCTGTATACATTACCCAGATTCCAATGGCAGCTTTGCCCATTCCTAGCTGTGTGGTCTTGAGAATGTTACTTATCCTCTCTGTGCCTGTTTCCTCATCTGTAAAATGTTGCTTTTGTGGGAATTATTATGAGGATTATATAAATATATAATATATAAAGTATATATCAATGCAAAATGTAAATATATAAAATATAAATATGTAAAATACACACCATATAATATGCAAAACTAAATAAATCTCTGAAACTAGAAAACCACCTGGGACATATGCACCATACGAAGTATTAGTATTAATTATGATTTTTGTCATCATCATCATCATCATTATCATTATTATAAATCTCATGGTATTAGTTTCCTATCATTGAAGTAACTTAGTGGCTTAAAACAACACAGATTGATTATCTTATCTGATTGATTAGGTCAGAAGTCCTAAAGTCAAGGTATCAGCAGAGCTGTGTTCCTTCGGAAAGCTCCAGGGAAGGATTTATTTCCTGCCTTTTCCAACACCTAGAGGCCACCTGCATTCCTTGGCTCATGGTCCCTTCCTTGCATCACTCCAATCTCTGCTTCCATCATCACACCTCCCTCTCTGACTCTAACCTCCTGCTCCCTTTCCTATAAGAACCCCTGTGATAACATCAAGCCCAACAGAATAAGCCATGATGGTGTTCTCATCACACACATCTTAATCACATCTGTTAAGTCCCTTCTGCAATGGAAGGTAACACACTCACAGGTTCTAGGAATAAAGATGTGGGCAATTTGGGGGGGCCATTATTTCAAAGAGTAAATATTTGTATGGGGATTTTACAGTAAGGAACTGAGACTTGGAAAGGTTACAAAAAGCTAAAAATGCTAGAGATAGGTTTCAAATTCAGGCTGATCTTGTAAAACCCATGTTCTTTGTACCAACTGCTTCTGGACATGGAAATGCAAGCTCTGAGTTAGCTTCCCAGCTCTCCTACCTAGCCCTCCAACAGCTCAGAACTATTGAGAGGTGCCATTGAGAGAGTGACCATGAAGTGGCTTTAAATGACACCTCACAGGTACAAGGTCTGTCTGTTCCATCTGTGGGTGTCCAGATGGAAAAACCAGGACGCAGAGAGTAGAAAGGCTTGCCAAAGTACACACATTGAATAAATGATAGAACCAAGATTTCAGCCTAGGTCTGCTTAGTTCCAATGACAATGACACATTCATTCAGAGGGAACTATAGATTACAGAGCCACTGCAAAAGAAATGTGGTTTTGTGATTCTCAACTGCGGTTCATTAGGTATAACCTTTTAATACTCTCATGTACATAACTTTCAAGTACAGAACATAAGGTACATCTATTCAGTCTTGTACTTTATAAACTATAAGCTTTTTACTTTCAACATGCATGCAGATGGAGTTGAGAATCTGGGACTGACATACGGGGACAGAAGGAAAAGGTTATGGCTCTTCAACAAAGAAAGGGGAAGGTCGACAGAGGATATGCTCGAAACCAATGGCATCTTGACCATCCTGCATAAACAGAACCCCAGTGGGTTCACAGAAAAGGACAAAAAGACCCCTTGAGAAAGGAAAAGGAAAAAGTTTAGGGCTAGTTAAATTAGGCCCTCCCTACTGTAAAATAGTGGCTGTCAGATTCAAAGAATGCATTTCTCCCTTCTTGTCCCAGGGAAAGTTACAAAATGAAATATAAATATGTATGAATGGGGTAAGTTTGGACAAGTGGATTTGGAGTGTTAGCTGGCTCCTAAGAGGAGGTAAGCACTGCCTTGCCTCTAAGGTTGGCACCAGAGGGGCATGGAATGTAATGGATTAGAACCTGGATTATGGATCTGAGAGATGGCGACAAATCTCTACTCTGCCACTTTGTTAGACTGGAGGAATTCTTCATCTCCCTGAGCCCAGTTTTTCATCTATAAACTAAACCAATGATGCATACCCCTCAGAGGTTATTGGGGAAGAATAAATGAAAAGCCTACTGTAAACCACCTAGCACAGGGCCTAACACCTACTATACACTAAAGTGATGATGGCTTGTATTAATTGACATTCTCCCACATTATAACCATAGGGCATCTAGACCAACCTTGCCATTCCGATTGTCAAGTGTTAACTCAGTGGAATACAGTAAGAATTTTCTAGATGCTTATTGCAAACACCGTTAGATTTAAGAGGAAATAGAGAAATATACAACAATAATAATGAGAGTTAATATTATTAAGCATCTATGGTGTTCCAGGCACCCATATATGTATTTTACATACATTAATACTTTAATTTTTATACAACCCTAAATGCAGATTTAGTATGAACACCTTTTAGAGATGATGTAAATGGTTGCCCAAGGCCATACCACTAGGAGATGTCAGAGCTGGGATATTAACAAAGGCAGTGTGGTTCCAGAGCCTACACTTTTTACGACTACACTTAAAGGTGGCCAAACCAATTTATTATTCAAACCAGGACACTTTTGAGTTAGGAAAACAGGCAGAAGCCTCAGCTGTTCCCAGGCAAAACAGGACATATGATTGTCCTAGTTCTACTGCCTTTTTAATAGTCTTTAAGGCTACAAATGGATTGTAGAAATTAGTAACTGCTTATATAAGATGAGGGAACTGAGCCAAATCCATCCAGAGCTCGCCATTGTTGATGGAACATCAGACTCCTTAGTGTGGCCGTCAAGGCCCTGTGTGGTCTAGCCCTATCTATTCTCCAGCCCTGTGTCCACCGTCATGCTCACTCCCATCTTCGGCACTCAAGATACACTGGTTTCTCTCTTTTCCTTGAATGTCCATGTGTTCTTCATCCCAGCCTTTGCTTGTGTTCTTTCTTCTGCCTGGCAGCCTAGAGTGTTCTGCACACCTCCTCTCCACTTTATCTTGTTAACCTCTACTTGCTGGAGAGAGAGATGAAGATTCCCTCACCTCAGGTATCTACCATAGGATACAGAGAATTTCTGCTTACATTCCTACTTCTACTCATTACCTTCAGAGACCCATCCCAGAGATGTGGCTAAGCTGGCTAATGAGACCCTTATGGGTTAGGGACACTGATGACATGAGTACACTGTCTTCCATCCTACACATTTGACTGTAGCAGAAGCTGCTGTTTTCCTCTTTCACTTACTGCACTCAAGTGTAGCAGATATGTTCCTACTTCTATTTCTGCTACCAGACCACAAGGCAGAAGCACTCGTGGGCAGGGCATGCCTCGCAGAGTTTCTCCGAGTTCTAGCAGCTCATACATAAATAACTTGAGTAGTGAAGACAAAATGAGTTTGCCACAAACTCATTTATAATATTGGGGGGAGAAGAAGGAAGCCCTGCTCAGATTTCCCATCATAAGCTTTGTTCTCTAACTCAATGGAGAAGTCCTGCACTGGGAAGTACCAACAGAACTGGTACCTCACCCACCATTTGGCTACTGTTCCTTGCAAGCATAGCTCTGTCAGCAGGAAACCCCAAAGTAACAGAGGATGGAACCCCAAACCTCATCTTAACCCCCAAGACCATTTCTTCTTCAGAGCTCAAGTTAAAGGTAAGACTCTACTATTATGTCTGTGGCTTCAGGTCCTTCTAATATTGATATTCATTCATTACATATATTTCTCCGTCCAAGCTCCAATTTCAAATTGTAATTATGCATTAACTTGGGAGATGATTTTATTCACATCTTATGTCCTTCTCTATAGTATAAACTCTGTAGGAGAGGAAACATATCCTTTCCTCTACCTATTCTGAGCTCATGGCTGAGGCTCCTATAACAAAAGACAGACTCGGCTAGAATAGAATAAAAAGGCATGCAAATCTGTGCAACATAAGTTTTACGTGACCCAGCACACGTCTTCCTCTCAGTATCTATGTGATCATGGACATTTAATTCAAGCAATAAGGTCTTCAATTCTCTCATCTGTAAAATAAAGGCAATTATTCCTCATAGGGTTGTTGTACTGATTATATAATATATATAAACCACTTAGCACAAGCCTAGGGCCAGAGGATGCACATAATAAAAAGATCACTTTTATTACTCATAAATTATTATCAGAAACTCTTCTATTGTCATCATAATTATTTAAGCTTCTCCCAGGGGCACTAATCACAGAAAGCAACGGTCATAATCATTGGCCTGCAGCATGTAAATGACCATGAACCTATGGTCATAAGGTCATCCCTTCATCCTAATCATATAATTGGATAAGTCATTCCCTTCTTTGGGCCTTTGTTTTATAATCTATAATAGAATATATTTATGGAGTAAGCAATGGGTTCTATGTTCCATTCTGACTTTAAAATGCCAGTTTCTAGTCATAGGGAATGTCAACAGCATCCTCTTTAAACCTTAAGAACAGTGATTCTTGATCACAAAGTCCTCAACAGGTGATCCTGGTTTAAATTGTACTGACACCAAAGGTTCTGCCCAAATGAACAATTTATGATTCTATAAAAAGCTATAACCTCAATTTCCTTCTAAGGAGGAAGCATTTCCATCAGATCCTGAGAGAAGGGGAGGGGTTAGTAGCCTGGGAAAGCAATTAGACTTAGCTCTGATTTCCTCCCACCAAATGGCCACACAGGGTGATGCCATAGCAATCAGGCAAATTCTGCTCTGGGGATAAAGATGCATACTAATTATCCTTGGAGTGGCTCCAGACACTCTAAAGCAATCCAAGAATAAATACTTCAACTGAGCTGACCACAATGCTTAATAACCTACATGATTTTTTTCCATTTCTCATAGAAATATCATCACATACAAGTGATTGATTCACAGAATCATTAATTATAATAAGTTATGACTGCAAGATAAGGATTCTTGCATAGGAAGTACTATGAAAGCACCCAAACATGTTTGAGGGCATAAGGCAGTACTGGTATTGATAAACCAGCTCTTGGGAAGGAGAAAAAAATGATTTGTAGCATTTGTTGATTCCTGTGATATAAAAATTCCCACCAAGCTGATTTCAAGCCACCAACAAGACATCATGAACACAGAGGTGGGAAGAGGTTGCATAATTAGCTCTTACAAGCCAGTATTCACTTGCAGCAAAGGACAGCTTCTCATAAGCATCAACAAAGGCTTTCTCGTGTGTTTGACCTTCAACTAAAAGTTTTCTAAACAGAAAGATTCTCCCAAAAAGCTGGGAGCACAGAGCCTACAGTATTTACTAAATTCCAGGCAGGTAGTCTAGACCAACCTAAGGTCAGAGTGTTCTTTTGTCATTGAGGGCAGACATGCCTGACTGTTGGGGCCATCTATGTTTACTGTGTCTGAGAAAAGTATTTAGCATTCTGGAGTGGTATATTTGCTCAGATTATCAGATGCATGCCCTCAGAATAAAGATTCAGTGAACCTGCTGTCAGAAGAATTTCCCCTGCAGTGGCAGAATGAAATCAACCTCTTTGGGGGAATACAGTTAAATCAATAAGCAGTGATGTTTTAACACATCTCAGAAACTTCCAAGGAACCTGACTCGTGTTTAAGAACATTACAAAAGCCAAATTTTTCCTGTTTTATATGGCAATTCAAAGACATTAGGGGAGATATTCATGAAATTTAGCTCCTCTGCATAGAGTTTAATTCCCTTGGCTTAACAATCTTTAAGTGAGGAAGAGCCCTTTTCTTTCTGTAGTAAATTTCCTAGTATGCCTTTCAGAGTCATAGACACATCAGATGTTAGATGAGTAATGAAAAAAAATAAATTTACTATTCCATAATCAAAACATTTGAGAAACTCAGGTTTAATATTAGGTGAATTTCTTCATGCTGGATTTCTTAGAACCTTAATTCTACATTAATTAATGCATTCATTGAGCCATATTAAGCTTATATGTCAGATAGTGTATCAAACACTTTAAATATGTTAACTCCTTTAATTTTTCATCTAATTTATGAAATAGATATTATCAGCTACATTTCTGAGGATAAAACTAAGGCTCATAAAATTTAAGTACCTTACCCAGGATCAGGAATCCAATGAATAGATCTTCAACCCAAACCTCTCTGACTCCAGGGCCTGTGCTCTTGAAGTCTATACTGTACTCTCCATACACTGCAAATCACCAGTAGGGCAGAGTATACACTAATCTCTAGATGCATTTAAGGATTAAATGCTTTTCCATAGAGCCTTCTTGATGAACCAATGTTCAACACATGCTTTGTGAAGTATTGCACCACGAGTTCGTAACACTAATCTTTATGAATATAAAGCAAAGAAACAAGTGGAGGAATCTTGTTTAGTGACAAAAAAAGTTGTGATAAAACTGTAAGGAAATAAATAACAAAAGTAATATACAGAGGCAAGGTTGGTATTATGAGTAGAAAGAGTGTTAGATTTACAGTCTGGAGAAATGGGTTTCTGTCCTGAGAACATTGCAAGCCATCAGTATAACTTTGGACAAGTCATTTCACCTCTCAGAACCTCAGTCTTCTCTGAAAAATAACTATGTCAAATGAAAGCATCTTCCAGCGCCTTGATGGTGGGGTCAACCTGCCATGGGCATCTTGTGTTCCTCATGTCTTGCTGTGTAGCCCAAATTACAAGGTCCTGACCATTCTCTTACTTCTCTGAAAGTGCCACTGTGGCACTTCTCAAGATTTTCTGTGTGATTGGCGATTCTGAATAGTATGTGGTGCTATGCTGTGATGTGCTTTCCCTATGGTCAAAAACTGATCTTGCTTGCTATAAGAGCAGTGGACTTTGGAATCTCAGGGCTCCTCTCTTGTGGTACACTGTGCTGAGCATAAAGGCTGAACCTGGTCTTCTTTGTTACCCCATAGAATTTTGGACTAGTGGAACTGGGGCAACTGTGCTGATATTCCTACTACTGATTTTATAGTGAATAATAAAGTTCTTTGCCTCTGACCCTGGAGTCTTGTGTCTTTTATCAGCTTTAGTAAACCACTATTAAAGATTAGCAACTACTGTAAACTAGCTTGTTACCCTTTGCCAGCACAAGCTAGAACTTCTTGCTAACGAGACATTCTCCTGCTTCTAGCTCTTTTCTCCACTGTCAAACCTATTTGAGTAAAATTCTAACAGATGGCATCATAAGAGATCACATAGCACTCCTCAAATTTAGTAGAATAAAGGGAAACTGTGAAGTCCAAGATGTGACTGTTTTCTTATATTATTCACTCATTCATTCTTTTAAGAGACACATTTTAAGTCAATGCCCTAGGTCAGGCCCTAAGCAATAGATGATATAAATAAGACAGCTCTGTTTTCAGCAAGCACTTCATAGAAAGTAACTATTCAATTCTATAATAACCAGTTAAGCAATTGCTGAAATTACAACTATGTCCTTAAACAGGTTCACACAACAGCAAAATAAAAGGTCAATACTACAAATTTTGTACAATCATTGAATAATTTATAGAAGAGGAAAGATACTGAGATTGTCTATGACATAAACTAGATATTATATATGGAAGTGCCTAGAATTATATAACTTGTGTGTGACCCCTTATAAGTGCTCAGAGAGTTTTTCCTGAATTGTGATCATAGATTTAGACAGCATACATTGTATATGCATTAATATACATTCATATAAATGCATAAATATAAATTTATCTTTGCATACATTGGTTCAGGTTTTATTTCAAAACCAGATGCAAGTGAGCCAATTGTTCCTATCCAAAGGCAGATAAAATATTAAAGTCCATTCTTAATCTAACAAAATGCTACTCACTATATTTAACAGAGCAGTTAAGCCATTCATGGCATAAAATAACCTGTTCTCTGAACAAAGAAATCACACAAAACACTAAAAATCATTAGGATGCCCCTGGGAGATATTCAAGCTTTTAAATTTTAATTTTAATGAATTAGAGGAACAGAGAAGGAGAGAAATTGTAAGTATCCTCTTATGAGGAGAACTGTTTATCCTGCTGTTCAGAAGGCAGGGCAAACATATAATAGTTCCAAATAGCCCTGAATGTAGCTTGATAATTTTTCTCAGGCCAACTTGTTACACAGGTGACTGCTATATAACCTCTTATCCCCGTGGCCAAGGCAATTGTAAAATATAAATATTTTATTTTTATTTCAGAATATTATAGGGGTACAAACATTTTGGTTACATATAATGCCTTAGCCTCACTCAAGCCAGGGCTACAAGTGTGCCCTTCCCCCATATAGTACACTCCGCATCCATTAGTTGTGAGTTTACCCACCAACCCCCAATCTGACCAGCACCCAGTGAATAGTACTACCATGTGAGCACCTTTGTGTTGATCAGTTAGTACCAATTTGATGGCAAATCCATGTGATACTTGTTTTTCCATTCTTGTGATACCTCACTTAGAAGGATGGGCTCAAGCTCTATCCAGGATAATGTCTTTTTTTCTTTGGGTAGATGCCTAGTAGTGGGATTGCTGGATCAAATGGTATTTCTATTTTTAGCTCTTTGATATATCTTCAAATTACTTTCCGTAGGAATTGTACTAATTTGGAGTCCCACCAGCAGTGTAAGAGTATTCCAATCTCTCCACAACCACACTAGCATTTGTTGTTTTGGGACTATTTGATAAAGGCCATTCTCACTGGAGTTAGGTGATATCTCATTG
>CAUYRT010084648.1:0-10901 GCA_963574885.1 Lepilemur ruficaudatus
ATTAAATGATTTTCAGTGAATTTACCAAGGTGTACAGTTAATCACATAAATCAGTTTTTGAGGAATTCCTTTCCCCTATTGAGACCCCTAATTCCGCTCCCCAACTACTTTTCAAGCATGTCCCACCCCTCCACAGTGCCCATCACGTCGCTCAGATGTGGGTTTACCCCCCACCGCCCAATTCATGAGTGGATTGTTAAAATTTGGTATATGTTCACAATGGAATATTACTCAATTTTAAGAACCACCACTACCTAATTTCAGAACATTTTTATCCCCACAAAAGCATTACTCAATTTTAAGAAATGACAGTGAGCTAGCACTGCTTATATTATCCTGGATTAAGCTTGAGCCCATTATTTGAAGTGAGGTGACACAAAACCTGAAGAATGGGCCCCACTTGTACTCGCCATTGTTACTCTTAATATCATAACTTTGTAAAGGGTACAGGCTCTAGTATAAAACAGATACCATATTTCATAAATACTTGCCAACATTAGAAAAATAAATAATAAATATTAACAGACATGCATCTATATGAAAATATGAGTGCTATATCCTATGCAGAATCCAAAAGTGAAAAAGATACATACGACTTCACAATAGGATGAGAGGAAAAAGAAATATATACACTACTATAATTTACAGAGCCACATTATAGTAGCTCAAAAAAATTATGATAAAAATTGGTTTTAGTATCTTCCCTTGTTCTAGCCACCACAATCAATTTAGAGCTTACTTTTCTCTTAGCTATTTTCTCTGAACATATTTCCAGAAGCTTATTTGTTTTGCAGCAAACAAACAAAAAAAGTCTTTCATGGTGCTTGGTTA
The DNA here is from genome assembly GCA_963574885.1 of Lepilemur ruficaudatus. Lineage (NCBI taxonomy): Eukaryota > Metazoa > Chordata > Mammalia > Primates > Lepilemuridae > Lepilemur > Lepilemur ruficaudatus. The sequence goes on from CAUYRT010084648.1 coordinate 832, forward strand.
CAAGCCTGGAAGATACCTAATTATCTTTTATCAAGATATTCTGGAATAAATGCCATTCCTCTCCTTAATTATCCATGAGAAATGATTATTAAGTACGGTACTTTTCTCCTCTTAAATTGCATTATTTATTTTTATAATTTCCTTATGTAACTGCATTTAGCCACAAGGGTATGGAGTTATCCTGGCCTCACATTATCACTATAATGACTGTGGCACTATTCATTGTGGATTAATGTTGAAGCAATCATTTTCCAGATCAGCAGGTTTCATGGCACACCAATATCAACATTATTGCACACAGAGTATAATATAATAATGCAAAAAGAAAGTACACAAATTATTTATTCTCTTCATTTCTAATTTAACGTGCCTTCTCCAGTAGGAAAAATGGGGCAATGTTATAGCCAGTCGTATCTATGATGAAGCTCATAGTCCCTGACCATTACTGACATTCATTTAAAATGTGTGGCAAAATTTAGTAATGCCCATGAGTGTGCCTGTCTCATGTGGACTGTAATTCATCATATGTGTGATGATAATAAAATAAGAGCTAAGAACAGCTTTTTAAAAACTCCTTCTTCTGTTCATATTTTAAAAACAATTTTTGATTAATTTCCGAAACCTAATGTTTTTTAAGCAAAATTGTCTCCCTAATTATTTCTAGGTGGAAAATGTAAGAGTTTTATTCAGTTCACCTCTCTCCCTTTATCCAAACCACCAAACTCGTACAGCATGAAGACATTTTGGAGAAGCTATCCAGGGGTTTCTGCAGGACATTGCCAAAAAGTGTACCATCCCTAAGGATAAATCAACTGTGGCTAGTTTGGTAGGAATAATTCTGTGTGTTCTAGAGAAACCTGAACACATGTTTGAAATGAAAAGAAACTTCCTGAATTCCAACAGACATCAAGCTTAATCTTTCACTTGCCATTGGAAAAAAATTATTTCTATATATTGGCTAAAAGCTTTACAGTGTAAAATTTTACTTTAAGATACATTATGTTTTGCCTTAAGATATCACTAAAATGCAATTCTAAGATAGATTTTTAATTTAATAAATTAAAAATGCAAAGACTAACCTGCCTTAGAAGGAAAAATATGCACATGGATGGTTGGCATTATCAGAAAAACCTAATGAAAGGCTTTAAATACCATTTAGCAAATGGGCACATCTGTATTTTATAAAGTGAACTTTTATGTGCTTCAAGACACATTATGAGTATTTTATGGTGATAGGCAGAGTAGGAAGGGATAGTACATTAATCAAGAGTATATTATTGTCTAAATGCCTCTAGGACAGGCTGCATAACACAGTACATATTACATGTTCTAAGCTGTTTCAATTCTTCAATGCATAATAAATGCTATAAACATACCGAGAATCAAAATTATCTGTAGGCTGTCTGCCCACTCCAATGAAACAGTTTTTAAAATTTTACTTTTTATATTTTATAATCAGACAGCTCTGCAATATGAGTGACTTACCACCCACCCATTCATGTCTAAAAATCTTAACATCGAGTAATAAATATATTCAGTTTGAATGTTGATTTTATAATAAGGAGATTAGTTCAACATTGCTTTGATAAGGGTATTTTGTTCCCATTATGCCCAAAGTCTCATTTTTTAAACAATTATGCTATAAATTGGCCCCTTTTATTAAATAAGAAAAGAATATTAGAGAAGCCTCTGTGTATCTGCTCTGAAAACAATATACAGTATCACTGCTAGAGAAAGCTTGGAAAGTGATCCTTTATGATTAAACATTGAATCTTTCTTCAGATTGTAATTCCACATATTATGTTTTTAGGGTTAAGGCAATTTTTGTTTAAAATCAGTCATTTATCTCAGAAGAGACATTCAAGCATCATCCCTCAGAGCATTTATTCATGTTACAAGAGATGTGAAAAAGAAAATCTCTACCAAGATTGAGATCTGGAGAGAAAATAAATCAATTTTCTCAAAACTATATAATTTTTCTGCTTTTTCCTCCTTGCATTACCATGATTTTTAAATAGGCACATAAGTAGACATTTATTCTGTTATTAGTAAGACATAATAAGAAGTGCTAAACTTTATTTGGTTTGTCACCTATATTTAAGAGGAAAAACACTCCAGTAACCTGAGATGATACTGTTCACGCTTCTTTTTCAAAATAACTGTGTGATCTATGTTTTATCTCTCTTTCTGTTGCTCACTGTTGAATAAAGATGCAACTAGAGATCAAAGATTATAGGCGGAGCACAAACTGAGTCTAACAAAGGAAGCTGACTTGGTGTTCTGGGTGAAAATATAATGTGCCTTTTCAAGACAATTTCAGGTTCAATAAGCCAGTATGAACTGTTGCTCTCTTCGGATAACGCATTATTATTCTGGATAGTGTTTACCAGACAATCAGAAACAGAAAATGTTTCTGACATAGTTATTACAAACACAAAGATGCTGTAGATGGAAAGAAAATGAGAGGCAAGAAAAGAGATTCAAGGTTGGAGTTTGAATTAAAACAGTATTTATAGCTACCCAAGGCACTAGAATTCAAATGTCAGTATTATTTAACCTGGTGAGGTCCAACTATCTAAATTATTGGCTTTTGATTACACATTTTACTAAGGTTTTCTGGCATATATTAACCAAGCTATTATACATTTTGCTTTTAACCAATTGAATAAATTAATAAATCTCATTATCACATGTATTCTATTTTTTCACAGACTATCATTGAAAGAATTTTGAATATGCTGAGAAGCCAGAGGGAAAAATCATTTCATGGTTATCTTGATCGCTTGAGTCTGCAAAACTGGAGTCTCTCTCAAAAACTACTATGAGTCCATTTCTTCTACATCTTATATGGCTTTGTCAATGGGTGATTATGATGGCTTCTAAAATACAGTTACATTTTTTTAATTTTCATTTACACCAATCCATTTTCTACACAGAAAGCAAAGTGAGCTGTAAGATATGCAACTCTAATAATGACATGCATCTGCATAAGTGACATCAATGAGCTTCCAGCTGCAATTTAAATATCATTCTTCTCTGACAAGTTTATCTAAAACTGACTCTTTCATATTAATAGCTAGGGTAAAATTCTACTTATTTATAGAACTTACCATAATGCATAATAATATATATGATTATATACATATAAAAATAGATACATGTTAACAGAATTTCATGCCACTGTATTTTAAAGGACTGAATGATTCTTAAGTTTTCATGCCTTATGTTTATGTCTGTTATCCATCATGAACTGATTTTTGTAAGAGGTGAGAGGTGGGGATCCAGTTTCAATCTTCTGCATGTAGTTATTCAGTACCCCCATAATATCCTAAAATAAAAAAAATAAAGAAGACGGAATGACTTGAAGTTGGATTAATCAGGGAAAATTTTGATTTTTATATATTTGTAGATTTTTTCCTTCCATTGTTCATTCCCTTTGTCTCTTTGCCTTCCCCTTCTCTGTTCCCCTTTCCTCTATTCTATGCCTTCTCTCTCCCTCTCCCTGCTTTTTTCCTTCTCTTTCTTCATCTCTTTCTCCTCTCCTTCCTCCTCCTCCTCTTTTTTCTTCTTGTTCTTCCTATTCTTTGCTTTCTTTTTGCTCTTGTTTCATTCTTCTCCTCCTTCTCCTACTCCCCTCTTGGTTCCTCTCCCTCTCTGTTCTCTCTCTTTCTCTCTCTCTCTCTCTCTCCCCTGCCCTCCCTCTCTTCCTCTCTTCCTGTCTCTTCCTCCAATTCTTCCATTGTTCCTTCTAATTCTGTGTGCTGTAGATTTTACAGAAGAATTAGATTAATAATTTTACTCCATTTTTCTGGGTGAAATGTTGATCCCCTAGATTTATTTTCATATAACATAACATTGTGTTTAGCCATATAAGCTATATGTACTTCAAAAGATACTTTTCCTCCAGCCAGGTATAGTAGTCTGTACTATTAATAAAAAACAAGCATATGAAGAAAAGATAATGATAGATGTTGTTTCTTTTTTCCAAGGCTCTTAAGTAATATAAGATACCAGAGAGAGGAGATTATTATGATAGAAACTCTAGTCAATCATGCATAAAAATATTAAGTCTATGCATTATTTAGCCAAAATTAGGGCTGTAAATCACTATATCTATGTTTTTGTCATTATAGAGTAAACAAGAATATATAATGTCAGAAGATAATGTCTTGTCACTTTGATGAAGAGTGCTCAAAAAAGAAAATGATAATTTTATCCTTAAGGTTATATCTAATTCTGCAATTAGCATAATTTGATGTTCAGAGCAAAATTATAATAATTATTAATAAAACAAACAAATTGAGAACTGCTGACTATACCTGGACCCCAAGATAAGTTAACCTGCATTTTTAGTTTCTGTACAAAAACAAGAGAGCTTTTCACATTCTAGTGACTATTGTTCTCTTTAAGTTAAAAAATGGAGATTTAGAGGTAGACTACTTTTCTTAACTTCCGTGAAAACAAAAGCGGTACTTTTTAGAAATAACTGAAACTTGAACTTGGGATTGGCCTGTAATATTTCAAAATCTCAAAAACCATAGTTGATTCAACAACTGAAACTTCATTTCAAGCAGCAGAGGGGACTTAAATGAATGGTTTTTAATTTGCTGGATTTAAAGAGGAGGGATGTGCCCCAGTGCACCATTCTTTCTTTTTAAAATGAGAAACTGCTTTATAATAGAGTCTGTGTTCTCAGGCTGGAACAACTCTAAGATTTGAAATTTCTAGTGTGATAAACTCCTTAGAGTTCTGACCATTTTGGAAAATCCGAAGGAGTAATTAACTGCGAAGAAAGTAATCATGTATGAATAATTTAAATGGTCTCATGTTGGCTTGAGTTTAATGATGTTCACAAATTTCAAATTGCAAATGGAGGTCTAATTGCTTTTTACTGTCATTCCTTTTTCAAGTAATTATTGGGAATAAAGTATTTATATAAATGTTTTGTAGGTTAGCCTATCTTTTTATAATAGATATGTAGGAATTATCTTGAATGTGATATATGTCTAGTCATAACACATGTGCTTTTTAGTTAGTCCTAAATTACAATTGACTCTTCAACAGTGCAGGGGTTGGAGTACTGACTCTCATGCAGTAGAAAATCTGCATATAAATTTGACTCCCCAGAAACTTAACTACTTAGCCTACTGTTGATCAGAAGCCTTACTGATAATATGAACAATTAACATATATTTCTTGTACATATTATATATTATATTCTTACAATAAAGTAAGATAGAAAAAAGAAAATGTTATTAAGAAAATCATAAGGAAGAGAAAATATATTTACTACTTATTAAGTGGAAATGGGTCATCATAAAGGTCTTCATCCTTATTATCTTCATGTTGAGTAAGAGAAGGAGGAAGAGGAGGTTATTGGTGTTGCTGCTCAATGGTGGCAGAGGAAGAAGAAAAATCTCTTTACAAGTGGACCTGCATAGTTCGAACCTGTGTTGTTCAAGGATCAACTGTACTTATAGTGTCACAATTAAACATAGTTGTATTTATAATTTCTAGAATTGCTATTTTAATGTTTCTCCTTTCATGCCTATGAGAAAAGACCTCTATGGCCAAAAAAGACTTGAAGGTTATGATAAGGGTATGGCAGCTGTACATACCAAAGTCAGCGGAAAACAGAGTAATAATTCAAAGGCAGAAGTACGTATAGTAGAGTTTTGTATAAAAATAAATAACTTCTTCATCATTTTATAACTGAGAAAAAGATTTTAGCTATGATTATCTATTTCTATACAACAAACTATCTCCAACTTAAGTCACTTAAAATATTTTATGCTGTCACGATTTTGTTGACCAAGGATGCGGGAAGGGCTTGGATGAGACATCTGTCTCTGACCCACATGCTGTGAACTGAAGTAATTGAGGATGGAGGATTGGGTTCCAAAATGACTTAACTATGTACACATCTGAGGCCTTGGTGGAGACAACCAGAATACTAAGCGCCAAGGGGTTCCTTTAGCTCTTCATGTGCCCTCAGGGTATCTCGACAAGGGCTCCCCAGCAGGGTAGTTTGACTTCTCAATTGGTGATGCAGAGCTTGAAAAACTAAAATCCTAACTGACAGGAAGCAGAAACTGTCATTCTTCTTAAAGTCTAGAGCTGGAATTGGCACAGAATCATTTATGTCATATTTTATGATCTAAGGTGTCAGGCCAGTGCATATTCACGAATTAAGGTAAATAGAAATCATCTCTCCAAGGACAGCTGTTGACAAATTTGTGTCACCTTTACTTTGCCATAGTTCATATTGTATCTCTCTCCTCTACCCTACCTTTTCATATTTATCTAATCTCATAAAATGTGTTTACACTGAATGCTTTCTATATCCATAAGAAAATGTGCTATTTTATTTAAATGCATCAATCAATTGCACTATGACACTATCAATATCACATTAGAGGAAAAACGAGTATCATTCAAGCCTAGATATGATATTACTCTTTGAATATCCATTTTGCATTTTCATTGAGAGATACTCAAATGTGTTTTCTCTTGCTACTCCCCTAGCATCTTAGATGAGGGAAAAAGACAAACCTCCATTGAAAATATTCTAATTCCTCAAAACCCTTCAGAATTATCGTGGTACTCTGTGGAGCTTGACTTGCCTTTCCCACATCTATGCCGACTCTAGGAAAATATTTTAGAACTGCCAGTATGTCATTCATATGCTTTATGCCCATATATATACAGGACATAGTGTCCTCTAATCTGATAATTCAGAAAAATCTTGATGAATATTCTTGAGAAATAGAATGAAGGATACTAACATTTACAAGGACATCTTATTTAATAGCTACTTGATATACGGTGACCCATAAAATGGTCTCACAGGAGTGTATCTAAATTAGATATTTATTATCCCTTTATTGAAGACAAACTAATTAAGACTGGTTGAGAATAAGCAACATTTCCAATGGTCACACATTTACCATTTACAATTAATTCTGAGACAGAACTCGAATTTAGATCTCATTGATTCTAAAACCTATTGTAATAATCAGGATAGGTTAAATTATGCTGAAATAAGACAAACCCACGTCTTCCCCAAACCAAACAAATAGATGAAATTGTTATGGCTTACAGCAACAAAAGTTTATATCTAAATTACATTTCTAGATGTCTTTCATGAGTTGGCTCAGCTCTCTCCAAGATTATTTTCATCCTGGGATCCGGAATAACAGAGTAGTCTCTTTTAGAAATGTTGCTATACTTGGGGAGAAGAAAAAGAGATACAGCAAATCAGAGAAACAAAACAAAACACATTATCCTAATAGGATAATTTGCAATTTTATAGTCTGAAATATATCTTTATGTAGTGAAAAAAAAGTCATTGAATATTTTTTATCTGAGGATTTTCACTAAGCAGAAAGAACCTGAGTATTTTTCTAGAAGGAAACACCCTATCTACACACACACACACACACACCCCAAAATAGATTTAAAATAGCTAAAAGATTTTTTTAAAATTTAAATTAAATGCCATTGATATTGATTTACATTTCACCCAACATATTACCTGGCCAATATAGAATATTTAATAAATTATAAATTAATAGATTACCCTTAAAAGATCAAGCCAATTGAAACTACTCTTAACTTTATATATATTTTCCCATGTAGGTGGCATGTGAGAATATAATATTGAGTTACTTCCTTCTAAAATACTTTTTTATTACTGTCACAAATATTTTCTCTGCAATTCTAAATGACTAATTTTTACTTAAAGTTTTTTCTCACTTCTCACTTTTTGAATTGGAATATAACCCACATATAGAAGAAAGTACAAATCATAAGTGGACAGCTCAATGGGTCAACATGAGGACACTTGTCTAATCCACACCCAGGTCATGAAATAGATTGTTAGAGCTCCCACAAAAGCCACTATATGCCCCATTTCAATCGCTGTCCCCTCTCATCTATACATAGTTAACTACTATCCTGATTTCTAAACCCAAAACTAGTTTTTCTTGTTTTTTGAGTTTTTTATAAATGGAATTATACAATAATATCTCTTGTATATCTGGCTTCCTTGACTCTCATTAAGTTTGTGTTATTTATCCATGTTGCTATATCTAGCTCTAGTTTGTTTATTTTCATTACAGTATAGCATTCCATTATACAGACACATCTATTTTTTGATTAAGATTGTACATTTTTTTATTGAAATGATGCTGATAATAAAAATGCTATTATGTGAAAACAAAAAGTTCATTAAATTTAGTTGGAAAATCATGATTTATTCCATCCTAATGCAAAATATCTAAAGTAATTATATAGATGAATAATATGTATCTGTTTATACATATTAAAATTTTAAAAATAAGCAAATCTAGTTTGAAAGTTATTGTACCCTTCAAAAGTGAAAAAGACAACTTTGGTGATGATTAATGGACGGGATGGGTGGAGAGAAGCATGCTATTTCTTCACCAGATTTTCAACTTTTTGGAAGGTTATGATTTTCTTCACTCAACTTCACTTTCCAATAATGTTAGAGCACTGAAAAATGTCTGTAAGAAAAAATTAAACAAACCATGGTGTGCTCTGAAACACATGGAAATATTGCACGTGGCCATCAGGCTGAAGACTTGTAGAAGACCTGTGCTTTTCATTCCTTCAGTGTACATACTTGAATCCATTCAGTTGGGGCTTGTTTAGGGTGCACTCAAGTATGGCAAAAGCAATTCATTTTTTTCCATGTAATATTCTCTGAATAGTAACTGTTGAATTGTGTAAATTGATGAATATTGTTTTTGGCTGAAACAATGATAACACGATATTGCTTTTCATAATTATTTTTACATTTTATTTTGGGTGAAAAGCCATTACACACATACATACATAAACACTGAAGTTTTGTTCCAAAAGTGACTTAACTCTTCAAGAATAATGTAACCAAAAAATCATTGACTAAATATCTTAGTCAATTTATATAACTCACTTACCTATTCTAAAGTTGATGGGCATTAGGGTTTGTTTCTAATTTGGAACTGTTACTCTAAGCCACTTTTGGTGAACATATGTACATATTTCTGTCGGGCACATACATAGTATCACAATTGCGGCATCAAAGATTAGGCTCCTGTTTAACTTCATTAATCATTACCATGCAGTTTTCCAGTGTGCTTTTCCAATTTTCACCTTTACCAGCCACACCTGTTGCTCTACAACCTCATTGTTACTTGCTATAGTAAGTTTTTTCTCCCCTCTCTCTCATAGCCATTATATAAATTTTTAATGGTATATCCTAGTACTTATCATTTAAATGTTGGTAAAAACTAATAAAATTGAGCACCTTTTCACATATTTGGTGGCCATTTAAATGTCTCTTTCTTTAAAATATTTGTTTAAAATTAGTCTCTGATTTTTTTTCTATTTACTTTTTTGTATTTTTCTTACTGATTTGTGGGAGCCCATTATATATCCTCAGTAAAAGTTCTTTGACGACTGTATGTGTGACAAATCTCTCCTTGTACACTCTAGTTTGTCTTTTTATTCTTCTAATGGTTCCTTTTTATGAATAGAAGTTCTTAATTTTAATATAATTCAATTTGTCATTATTTCCTTTTCTGCTTTCTGTGTTTTGTTTAACAAAGTCTGGTATCCTGGGAAGTTATAAAGATATCTTCCTATATGTTATCTTCTGGATATTTTATTGCTCTGCCTTTCATATTCTGATCTTCACTTTACCTAGTGAATAGTGTATCATTAATGTGACCCTAACCTGGCCACTGAAGTCTGAAGGACGGCAAAAGCAAATGAGGGAACTTTGTTGGTGATGGACATATTTTGTGTCTTCAGTGTGGTAGTTATATAAGGGGGTATATGTTTTTCAATATTCAACCAACAATGCATTTAAAACAGGATCCTTATAAAGTTACACTTTAATAAACTTTATTAAAATAGTGGATCATCTTGGTCTTGAGGTATTTTTCTATTTCTTGGGCTTAGATGAGAGGTCAAAGCTGTAGGTAAAACTTTGGGAGTCATCAGCATTATTTATAGCAGTTAAAGCCATAATCAATGAGATCTGTGTTGGTGGCAAAGTAATGTTA
>CAUYRT010084649.1:0-21203 GCA_963574885.1 Lepilemur ruficaudatus
GCTACTCGGGAGGCTGAGGCAGAAGGATTGCTTGAGCCCAGGAGTTTGAGGTTGCTGTGAGCTAAGCTGACGCCACGGCACTCAGTCTAGCCCAGGCAACAGAGTGAGACTCTGTCTCAAAAAAAAAAAAAAAAAAAAAAATTAACATTGTGTATTCCACTGAGGTCGCTGTGAATCATTCACTATCTTATCTCCCAGAGGAATTCAATAGATGACATGATTAATTATCCAAAAAACTTTACTTTTCTTAATATAGGCATCCTTAACTTAATCTAGCTTTATAAAGTAGCCTGGCATTGTGAAGTTCTGTAACTCTTAAAAAATTACAAGGTAGAAAATGATTTTAGTTCATGTTTATAGAAAATATTCATTTATGATGTTGCAGATTTTGCTAGTTCCGGCTTATGTAATATAGGTAAAACTAAGCTTAAAACAGCTGAAATAGTAATTGACATGTGCACCTTCCCGCATGGAAAGTGTGTTTCGTGAGAGATGCCCCACAGAATCTGCAATGAAATCTTCCTCCGTTAAGTTAAGGATTTGGAATCTGCTTTTTCCTTCTTCCTTTTTCTCCCTGCTACAAACAGCTGTCTTATAACTCAGACTCTTTTCCTCTCCTACTTTACTTCCTTTACTCCTACCCAAAATAAATCATAAAGAAAACAGACCTAAAATTTTAGGGGAAAGGAATTCCTCAAAAATTTTAAATTTTATTCAAATATCCCATTTTATTAAAGTCTAAAATAAATTCTCCAAAACAAAATTGGTCGCGAGTGTAACATACGTTAGTGACTGCTATGTTCTCTTTATCCTCTGTGGCTTATCCTGGGACTTGAACTTCACAAGAGAGAAATGTAAAGATAAAAGTAACAGATTATTTTATTATTTCACATGCTCACTTACCTTTTCCTTCACGGCTGTCCTCAGACTCCTCCCAGGTAATACAGCAGTAATTTTCTAGAAAGCAGATTTTTATGACACGTGTTAATACTGAAAGTAGCAGCAGGCATTGTTTTGTTGGTTGGTAGTATTCTAAAAAACCATGGGCTCTCTCTCTGTTATTCAACTTTTCTACCTTAGGCACCTGCACAGAATTTGGAGAACTTAGATCTTTTGTTAAATATGGCCCACTGATAATTGGCTAGTTTCACATTCTGGTAAAAATAGAAATTGTATGTTACCTGTAACAAACTTCACATAAATTCACTGATACTCGAAGGAGATATACCATAAAAAACAAATCTTATTCACATTTCTCCTCAGTTAACAGAAGTCCCGTGTTACTATAAATACATAATCCTCAGACCCTTCCTTCTCACTATTAAAAGTTCATCCATGAGTGAATGGAGCATTTCATTTTCAACCACTCAGAAATTAAATTGAGTGGATATCAAAGTTTGCTTTTCATAGGAACACAATAAAAAAGTAAAATAATTTGCAAATGAGAATTTTTAAGATTAAGAAAAAAATCTGTCCGTAAGTTTTAGCATCCTGACCCTTAGCATTTGTTTAGGAATAGTCAAAGGGCATGCTCAAGTGACTATAAAAATATTAGAGTTTGGAAACATTCCACCCAGACCAAGCCCCATCAAACTGCAAATGAGGAAGCTCAGGTGCGTTAAGAGACAAGCCCACAGTGATACGGTTGGTGGAAAAGGTTGTTCTAAATCAGCGTACCTTGCATCCTGTGTTTATGGTGTGTGCAATACAGAATGGGGTAAACATTGCTCACGGGCCAAATCCAGCCTGCTGTTTGCTTGCGTAGACAGTACTTGACTAGAGCACATAAATTCATTTACGTATTGCCTATGGCTGCTCTTACGCTATAAGGCAAAGTGGGCTAATTTTAACAGAACTTGTATGGCCCACAAAACCTGAAATATTTACTGGCTCATTTTAGAAAAAGTTCACCCACCTCTGATATAAAAAATAAAGGTATAAGTGTATATGAGAAAATAGAAAAATTGAAGGTTTTTTTTAAAAATAGTGTTGTTCAACATTCCTATCAAATAATAGTTGGAAACTCCACTTTGCATCTCCAAACAAAAGTAAAAGCTGTGGTCATGCGTGGATGGTTCTGTCGTAAGTTACTTTTGTTCATTTTTTTAAAGACGAGGAATCTAAGATCCATTGTATTATGTTTAATAAAGACAGAATGTTGGTATGGAAGGCCTATAAAAGAGGCACGGATACTATTCCCTAAATTGTATTTCAACAAAACAGAGTAAAAATAAGAAAAAAAGTCACTGTCAGCAAGGTGAAATCGATATAATACAACGTACAGTAGAAAGGAGAAGGGACAGACAAGCATTTTTTTTTCTTGCGAGACGCCTCGCTGTGGAAAGAAATGGTTGTCAGTGTCTGCGCGTTTCCTTGACGGGTCGTACCACACTGCACAATGGCAGCGTTTGTCTTTGGTCTGTGGACCTGAGACACTCACCGTCGATGGGACCTTTTTCAGTACAGGTAGTAATAAGGTGGTCAGTCATGCAGCCGAAAGATCAAGTTTAAGGTTAAAATTAAGGAGGAATTCCCAGTACGATAGCATTTCCTTTTATGCGAAGGCCTCCGCCAGCCGGGCTCGCTTACCTGTCATATCTGCCCAGGTGAAAATACAGAGTTGACAAGGACGTCACGAACAAGTCAGGTAGTATCGTTCCATAGAAAAGGGCCTAACAGAAACACTAGAACAAGCCCATTAGATGGCTGAAAAGAATAACAAAAGGAGTAATTACCAAAAAGCCTATAAGCTCTATCATGTCCTGTAAAAAATAGCATGTCTAAGCAGTAGTTCAACTAGGGGTCACGGTGCCTTAATTCCAAGTATTTCCTGGAAAAGCCACATTTAAAGTCAGGACGGTCTTTGTATTTCTTTGGTCACACAAAGTCGATCATCCTAAAATATTTAATTTGAAACATCGTGGTTGATTTTTAGCAGCAAGGAAAATTATTTTCTGGTTAGCTTTTTACTCGCACTGACTGAGCATCTAAGCTGCAGGGAGTTTTAAGATGTTCAAGGCTCAAGGTGATCCGCCCCGCCAAACCCTTCTTTGCTGACAGATGAGGAAATCGAGGCTCAGAGAGCCTCGCTGCCAGAGTCACACAGCGAGCAGGAGCGTGGCTGGCAGGCCAGGAACACTCCAGCCGCCTGCTGCGGGCTTTGTGCACGGTGCCACCGTGACGCCTCCGCTTGGAGAACTTGTGTTCCCTTTCGTGGTTGAGGAGCGGAAGGGAGTTAATTTATGGCAAAAGGCTCTAGTTTTAGGCCATTTCCTTCAGCCATGTAGAAATCATCATGCATTTTATTGATACATATTTCGATAATACAGGCTTTGCAGCCTATCAGCCATCCTTCTTGGACCTAGGTGGGCATTGGTCCCCAGGTGAGAATGCAAGGTTGACGTGAAATACACAAACAAGCAGGGTGGCCTGGTTTCAAAGACAAGGAGCTGGATGTGATACTCCCCAAATCAGAAACGCCAGAGCAGGCCTATCAGGTGACTTTCACATTGGGTCCTGCTTCCCTGAGAACGGAAGGACAAGGTGATAGTTGGCAGTTTCACTGCTGGGGACAAGCCCCTGACTAGCACGTCTGGATCACCGGCATGATCACCTTTATCAAGACAACGCACAGGAAACCGATTCCTGAAGGCAGAGTCACATACTGTGTACGATCCTGTCATCCTTTATAAAACTTTAGATAACAAAGACTCCGGGGCTGGCCCCACACAGTCACCTAACGTTCGCCTGGGGTTTTCGTCACTTATTCCAAGAGGCTCTTGTGCAGTGAGTAGATTTTTAGACTTGTTATGAAATTTGGATTACTGGTTTCTCAGATTTGGTCTGAGATCTCCGAGGGAGAAAAAAAAAATCCAGGGCTTCAGCGTTCGCTACCCCACCCATAACGTCTGCTCTCAAAACAATAAGCAGGGAAATGTGAGCCTGCGCCCCGGAATTGAAACCTCACCAACCGCGCCGAAGTGTTAGGTTCGTTATGTCATACCACACACATCTGATAAGGGACGGCATAATGCTGCCAGAGAGGCTCTTGTGTACAAAGACTCTGTGGGTCAAGCAAAGAGCAGTTTTTCATTTAATAACTGAGCCATGCAGGTGCTAATTTGGACCATATGCAGGACAGTGCAGAAGTACGTTACTCCACAGTGGAATGGTCGTGTGTGGGTGCGTGTGGGAGAGAGAGAGCTGGTGCTAAGGCACAGTTTTTGATTAATTAAGGTGCCTACAATCTGGTTAATTTAAACCACAGAATTCCAACTGACATAACTTTGTAAAAAAAAAAAATGAAGCTTGCAGAAAGCTGTCATGATGCTGAATTTCTCCTGTTCCTTCTCTCCACACACCCTGACTTTTTGAAGCTCCCCGTGGACCAGTCCATTTGCGAGGAACGTACTGGACACGGGGAAGGGCCGAATTAGAGCTGAGGCAGCAGTCGGCCGGCTCATTAAATACGCCTGCCCTGGGATCGCCACGGTGCGTCTGGCACAGGCAAGCTGAGTGATTCAAGCCCTTAATATTTCTCGTCTTCTTGTGGGAACTCGGTTAGAAAAAGAACCCCAGAGGTAACACGCTCAAGACCATTTTCACAACTTGATTGCATATTTGTGCTAACCAACCAAGTGTAGCCTGTACGTCGAAGATTAAATAAATCCATGTGAACTTTAATGAAAAACAATGTTTTAATGCTATTGGAATCAAATCGTAGAGGAACCTTTTAGGCTGTTGCCGTATCTAGTGAAATACGCCTTTCGCAGCCTCCTGCCCTCCGGTTACTCACACGCTTCTCTAGTGCTGTGTTCTCCACTTTTCCTCCTTTTGAGACCACGTTATAATAACACTTTTACTTGTGCTGCAAATATTGTTTTCTGACTTCTTAAAAAAAATCACGAGAACTAAGCAATTCTTCCGTTCATTATCATCATGCAAGTGTAGGTGAAGAAAAGATTTTGTTACGCTCTTGAACCCAGAAATGCCACCCCAGATCTCACCGTTTGCGTGTTTTACTGCTGTTGATCAACTATGGGGTTCGTGGCAAAGTAGCAGCACAGGGAGGCAACTCCTAATGCCAAGGAGCAAGAGGATTTCGCTAGAATGTAGTTACTGATCCTATCTTGGCACTTACCCAGGAAGATGGCCTCTCTCGAGCCCAGATTTCCCCTGTGACGTGAAGCATCTGCCCCACAAAATGAATATGTGGACAAATTCTCTCCAAAGATGCATGTAAAACCTACAGTGTTTTGGAGACATGTGCATGGCGTAACATTTTAATTCCTTCCTTTACGTTTCTAACTGAAACCACCTGAGTGACATTCCTTCTATACCTGTCCCAGAGCTTTAAAACCGGACTGAGTTCCTCTAATACACCCGTGCATTGAATATGTCAGTTCTATCAATCCCAACAGCACACACTTTGCAAAAGTTACTCTTCTCTTTAGAAAAACACACTTGCCTCTAAAGTAGAACCTGAACCCCTTGCTGGACTATCGAGTCATTCTGCCCCGCCTGGGCCAGCCTAACAGCCAACTTTCCCTCCTGCCGCTCCTCAGTGTGAGTCTCCGCTCAAGCCGGTCCCTCCCGTCCCTAGACTTCCGATAATATCCCACGTCCTGCAGTCTGAGCTCACCCGATTGCATTTCCCTGGAATGTGCTCCTCCCTCCTTTCTGTTTATCAAATCCCCATATTTCACATTCCCGAGTCAAACCCCAGCTCTACCACCCATGATGTCTGCGGCCTCAGAGTTCTTGCAGTTATTTATAGTAGCAGCTCAGAAGTTCATACCTAACAGGAGCTTCGCAAATGACCTTAGTATCATCATTTTATAAGTAAGGAAATCGAGGCTCGTGGAAGATAAAATTATGAGCTTGCTATTATAGAAAGTTTTAAAGATACACAGGGGGAATTTACATTGAGGTAAGGCATGAGTGTGGTAAATTTTTGACATAAGGGTTTGGACCTTATATGTATCAACTAGGAAGCATGTAAATGCTTTGTAAATAATTTGATGATGACATCCTGAGCAGCTTGACATGCTAGGACTCTGGGACCATTTTTAGTCACCTGAAGGGTACCCAAAACCTGGAGCATTAGCTCCCATCACTGAAATTTTGCAACGAAAATAATCCATAAAAATTTATTCATTCAAGTCAATAAATTATTGCTCTCATGGCTGCCATAAAAAGCTAAATTTAGTTGTTGAGGAAATCATTTCTACGATTTCTCTGACTATTGTTTACATTAATATTAAAAATCATAAAAATCTTCTATTTGAAAAATTATCCTGCGTAAAACTGCCACCACCCTAAGAACTCTGGTGTTTCTGGCTCAGTGAATACTGGAAGTACAGCGGTCGCGTTCTGAAAGCCACACGTGCAGTGCATTCTTTGGAGTCTTCTCTGTTTGATCACTGCCGAGCAACACGCACAGCTTTGTATTTTTTCACCTGAATAAATAGCACCCTGCATTTCACCCTTTGAGGTCGGTACATATGTCTCACAAGAGAGGCGTTCATCGGCTCTTTTCCCGACGATGCTAAAGAAAAGCAGAAAGCCTAGCACCTGAGTGGAGGAATCTGTGTTTCTCTTGCTTGTTTTGCAGGGCCAGAAGCTGGTTGCCAGTAGTTCATACAGGGTGATGTTTTCTCAGTAAAAAAAAAGAACAGTGCGGACCTACAGCCTGCCCTCTGCTATGATTACCAACATAGTTTCGAAGCAGGTGACTTGCTAAACACTCTGGTTGTTGAAATCTCATTGCGTGATAATAAGCAACAGCAGGTGTGCAGAAGAGTCGCTAGTGTCTGCATAGCGTTTGTGAACTCACTTCTGGTGGGACCCTCTTGCTTGCCCTTTGCCAGTGCATTCAGAGAGGTAGGAGAACCACTGACACCCCGTCCCTAAGCAAATGGAACAAAGCAACGACAGTACAAGACAGAATGAAGTGACAGTTGAATCCCTCAGCTTTGGGACTTGGTGTCTGGACCTGGAAAATTTCGGCTAAGCCTGAGCAGGTGACGGTAGTGGGGAGGAAGGGGACTCCTCCCCGGGATGGGTCCCGGCCTCTCTTGGTTCTGCCAAATGGCGGCTCCAGCCCATGGCGAGAGGTCGGCGTGACGCCAACCGACAGGGGCACAGTTCGTGGCCGCCGCCTGCCTTTCCATTCCGTCCTCCGATGTCACATGGGATGACACGGAGCAGGACAGTGTGTCCCAGGACACGTCCAAACAAAGTGACACCCGAGATAAACTGGGTGGTGAGGACGAACTTTCTATTTAATGAACATATTAATTATAATTAATTAATGTATATTATAAAAATAATAAACCAAGGATTTCATAGACATCAGTGTTCTAGAAAAGCCCAGGCCAACCTATTTAAACTTACATAACGCCAAATTGACAAAAACTGTCAATGTCACAGCTGAACAATGGAAAAATTGAGAAATACTAGCATTTACCTAACATAGACCCCCAAATTGAAATTCTGGTAATTTTCTAGCTGTACAACTTCGGTAACCCACTTTAATCTCTGAGGTATTGTTTCTTATAACATGGGGCAAATAATACAAATTATTTATTAGTGACATATTATTATATTGTGAGAATTAAATGGGATAGTTCACCTAAAGACACTAGCAGAGTGTCCGTCCTGCTGTAAATAACCCAAGTTAGTAGCTGCCACCACTGTCTCCGTGAGGGCAAGAATTGTGTCTTTTATGCCATGACGTGCCCAGAAACCAGCCCAGTGCCTAGCAGTCAACGAGTGTTTCCGAATGAATAAAATAATGAATGGATAAATGGATGAGTCTGCTGCATTTGAATTTCTTAATGAGTTAAATTCATTTGGCTTTCTTTCTCCGTTTTTATTTGATTTAGTTCAGCAGATATTTTTAGGTGCGTGCTACATACTAAGCTGTTTCAGGTTAGAGGGTCATTGCCTTCAAAGACTTCACGACGTAAGCTGCAGAATATTTTCAGCACACAGCAGGGTTAGTGAAGCAGTAGGCAGGTCACGTGTATGTAAAAAACTGCCAAGTGTTTAATATTTCTGGCATCATTTGAATTTTCTTAGTCCCTGTAAGCTTATTGGTACCAAAGAAGTCACCTAACAGTAACATTTAAATTCTGCTGTTGCGTCCTCCGTGACAGTAAGTGCCATCAGTCTCCAGGCTTTTTAATTGATAATATACCTCGTGGCAGCCTAGTTATGTCTGAGAGTGCCCAAGCGTTGGCTCACACGTGTTTGTAAGAAACCCTGTTCCAAGCGAGTTCTGCGTTTGCTTCCTAAGGCAGGGCCGGCCCCTCTGCTGGGCTGCGGGTGGCCTGTCAACATCCCATGGATGCTACTTTGTTGCCGCTGCAACAGATACTGTTACCTGTTGCCGCCTCTTGAAACTCCACAATCCCCCAGCACCTGCCATGCTTTTTTCCAGCTGCAGAAAGAACAGTGAATGTTCCCCCAGACGTGGCCAGAGACACCCTGGATTGTCACAGTTTGCAAGGTGGGAAGCCTTCTGTGACAAAATGGGGCAGGGGAGGGCAACTTTCTCTGCTCTGAACAAGAAATACTTTTAAGCTAATGTTTTGCAGTTTCTTCGGTTGTTACAGGGAGTCAATTCAAGAGCATAGTGTGAAAGATGGTCAGTGTGCTGTAATATTTGAAATAACTCCTCAGCTCCTATAATTAGGGCTTGTTACTAGGTCAAGTTCATTTGCTGTCACACCGAGGAGCTCACTGGCTCCTCAAATGCAATATTTCCAAAATTTAACTCAAAATGAAACTCACCTTGGCTCCTAATCTCCTATCACAGATCTTGGCCAATTGTTAATTTTTTTTTTTTTTTTTGGCCCTAGATTTGAATTCTCACAGAAAGTTCATAAATCTTTTGCTCCAGAGACCCTGCTAAGATATGACACATCCCTAAACTTCAACCCTGGACACAGCCTAGATTTAGTTTGGGGTTGCTGTTTTCCGAGAACATTCTATGTGGGTGGAAAATTGACAGGAGCTGACTTCGTAGAGGTAGGAAATGCCTGTTTGGCGAAGCTTGTTCCTATGCCGGAAAATCTCTGAGAACCACTGAAGCAAGGAAGCAATCACGTCATAATTTAATATCAGATAGATCCTTTTGGCAGGATTAGGGAAGATCAGCTGGAAAGGACTAGAAGCAAAGAGTGTAGCAATCACATGGGCGGGAAAATGAGAATTTGAAGAGATCTATTTGGTAAGTACGCAGGAGGTAAAAAGAACAGAATCTGGTACGAACCCAAGGAAGGGAATGAAGGAAAATGAGAAGCTAGAGGCGACTTCCATGTTCCTGGCCTCCGCGCTGAACTCAGTATGGCAAAGTGGTTGAACGCCTGGCATGCTCCAAAGGCAGAACCCTCGCCTTCGCCACGCTCTGGCCGTGCGCCCGGGGCAGCTTACTTCCTCCTGTGCTTCCTCAGATAATGATCATAGTAATGACTCCATAGAAGTTTTGTGAACCTTGCGTTAGTGTCTGTGAATACTCAGAACGACGCCTGGTGTAGGATAACACGTCGAGTGAGCTTTAGTTACTGCTGTCGAAGTTTGAGACTGACGCTGTCATAGTGACTGTTTTGATGTCATCAGCGGGCTGGCGGCGGTGCCACGAGATAGAACAGGCAGTGGAAGAGGAAAGGCAAGTGTAGTAGTATTTCAATTTTAAATTTAGGAGTCTGAGGGCCAGTCCTGTGTCCAGGTAGCAGCGTGCAGCAAGGTGTGTCTGGAGCTCTGTGACTGGCCGGAAGGAAGGAGCGTGTGAGACAGTCTTCAGAAGCGCTCGGGGGCTGAGCAGGAACCGGTGCATTCGGCAATAAATGAAGTGGGAGTGTGCGGACAGAGGCTGGGCCTATTCTTTCAAGAAATCGTAGAGGAGACAGCAAATACGTATGGAAATAGCCAGAGAAAAGGAGAACTTTTTAAATAAATTATTTTCTTTAATTTTAAATAAACAGGGATCGATATAATATTTATAGACTGAGTTTATAAAAATCAAGAAGAGGGCTAGGCAAGGAAGAAACAAAAATCACAGTGAAAACTGGTAAATAGTGGTGATTTACTAACAGAAAGACCTGTTTATTTTGTATCAGCCACTGTTCTGACCACTGTGATATGCTGTTTTCTCTCTGGAGCCTCAGAGCCAAGGAAGGTGAGTCCCGGGTGAAAATGCTGAGCTGGGTTCGGGGGCCTTGGACCCAGCACTGGCTAGTGCCCAAGTTCATGCCTGTTAAGCACCCTGCTGTTTTGCCTCCCGTACTTGGAATAGAAGGGATAACGAATAGCAATTCTAAGAACATTAGTCAGGGTTAGGACTGAGAAAACACATGGAAAAATCAAGAGCATCAGATAGTTGAGAATACGGGTTAAGAATCTTTGGGTTGGGCTGGAAGGGAAGATACTAAGTGATTAAAAGGCTGCAGAGAACAGATTCCTTATAGCTCTGCCCTGGTGGAAACAAAAATGACATTATTTGTATTAAGAAATATCCGAATTCAAATATTCGATAGTCAGATGTCAATCATCAAACAGGTTTAATTAACTGACTGCTTTTTCAAAAACACCTAAGTGTGGCAGTTCTCTTGAGAAAGTGCTAAGACTCCTTTGGCAAGAAGGATCCAAAAGGGATATTGAACAGTAATAATCCTAGATGTGAGTCCCTTTATCTCCACTGATTTTAGGCAGGAAATACAGTGAGATTTACTGGTGTCTCTGTTACTTTTTCCACCAGAGCCTGAGCGTGGTTAATGGGGTAATTGTTAGCAGAAACCTTCTTCTTGCAGCAATGTTGGTGGGCTTCAAAATCCCTCATACTTATCTTTTTTCCCCTTGCTTTTTGCCGTGCAGTATTTTTTCGAGAAAAAAAAAATCCCTATTGATTCCTACCAGGCTTATAAAAGGAATGTGTGCTTCTACGTTTTATAGGCAAATGAAGTAGAGTGATTATAAACAGTGACCTTGCCAACGTGATACTGCTAATCAGCTTGTTTAAACAAAACCCAAACCCTGCGCCAAATGCCTGCCGTCTCGCGAAGGAACAGTTTGCGTTCTTTGTATGTGGCCAGATTTTATTCCCCGGAGATTTGATGCTATGAGGCTGGAATTCAATTTGTATGTGGTTAGGAATGATATTAAGTCCTAGACATGCTGCCAAAGCGTATCTCTCCAAACAGGTGGGAAAATGAGGTGGGGTGGAAAAAAAACTCTCCAGTGATGCCGAAGAGATGCTTAAACAGATTTGTTTTTATAATATCCGTTCAAACTCTTTGCAGCCTTTTTCAATTACTCAACGGAATCTTAAAGTTAGGAAGTTCTTATTACATACCTTGTGTTTTTTTGTTTTTTTGGGTTTTTTTGCTTAACACAGTGTGTAGGACATATTTTATAATGTTTGTAAATATTCCTTTTTTTTTTAATGAACTCATTTGACATGTATCTCATGAGTGCATACTAGTTCATTTATTTTTTGTTTCCTTCTGTTAAAAGGACATTTATCACTTAAAGAAACTTATGGCACAGAAAGTTCCTCTTGGAAATGCTGAAGAAATAAACTACTTCTCTTCTTTTATATATATCTGTTTCTCGAGTGGAATGGAGATAAATACCTTACCAAATGTCTGAAATGTTGGCACGGGTGCAGTTCAATCTGCATGTCTGTCATGAAGATTAGATCATTCTAGAACACTGTGCTC
Source organism: Lepilemur ruficaudatus (assembly GCA_963574885.1). Taxonomy (NCBI): domain Eukaryota; kingdom Metazoa; phylum Chordata; class Mammalia; order Primates; family Lepilemuridae; genus Lepilemur; species Lepilemur ruficaudatus. Next base: position 11,724 of record CAUYRT010084649.1, read on the forward strand.
AGATAAGGCCATATAACGGTTTCTATTTATCCCTTTTAAAGTTATGGCTATTTGAGTCAATTTCAAAACTTTATTGAATATTTTTTTCCTATCCGTCTTGCCTCTCGCCATGTCTGCTAAGTGAAAGAATGTATCCCTGCAAATATTTTACATTTTATATTTTTAAAAGTAAGCACATGGGGCCTCGATGACCTTTTCTTACAGTAAGCTGGATTCTGTAAGTGAGGATTACAGATTCTGGATCCTTGCTACTGAGGTTTAGCATCTTGTATCACATAACGAACATCTCATCAGAAAAACTCAAAAGTATTCCAGTCGAGTCTGTGTTGTGGTTCATGGAGTATTTCTGTAGGAGCCTTGGAAAGGGTGACACAGTGGAAGGAAAACTGCTTGACTTTTTGGAAGGATGTCGTGGAAATAAGCGGTGCTAATGCCATGATGCCTCACAGCTAGACCAACCTGCGGCTCTGCACACGCTCAGCTGTCTCTCTCCTACTTGAATCTATTCTATCTTCCGTGACCCTGTCTTGACTTAGTGATACGGGCGGGGGAGGGGGGAATCTCCACTTGCCCTTTAACATATGTTAATGCATAGCATGTGTCTGTTTCTTGAAGAAGTTAATGAGATCTTGCCGGCTAAATGTTAGAATGTTACCCCCAGTGAACATGTGTGTGGTTTTCTTGTCCACTAAACTGAAGTCTCTCTTTGTTTGGACCTGCATCTGCCGACCTGTTCGTCTCTAACACTCTGCTACCTCAGATGACACGTCAGTGTCTGAAAAGCCAACTACAAGAATAATCTGGTTCGCCCTGTACATCTCCTTACGGACAAGGCTGTCCTGATAGAGCCCTTAGATTATCGAAGCGACACTGATAATCAGCATGTCTTCAGTCCTTCTGTGCGAAATGGTAGCATCTTTCTTGTGACCGAGGGTGAAAATGTTAAGAAATGAGTCTGGGCTTAAGTTAAACTCTGGGAAAGTAAAGCCAATAAACAAAACTGACACAGAGAAGTTTATAGAAATACAGATGTAGATATCTATGGAATTATCTCTTATCTCTTCTCTCCGTCTCCTAAGTTCTCTGACGTCTCTGTGGCGAATCTATTAACGTAATTTCGTACGGCAGCAGATTTGTTCCCCTGTAGTCTGCAGTCTGTAACTAACCTTGGCCCTTCCCTTCCACGCAGAAACGTAATCTGATCTCTGCTTAGTTACTGGAAAGAAATACCACCTGCTTGCTCATCTGAAACTAAGTAAACTAGCAGTTATTTCCCATGCCCAGAGTGTCCTTCGTTAATGGCTTAACTACGCATTCAGGTTTCTCTTCGTTGTCTGCCGTGTGCTTTGTGAAACACGAATATCTCAGTTCTGACCATGGCAAAGAAAGCTGTGAAGTATGTCACCATGGGATAAGGACCTTGATCACTAGCTCTGGTCTGCAGGCAGAAGAGTTCAATAGCAAGAAGTGACAAGATGGAGCAGGTGGGACTGAGAAGAGTAATGAGCTTCCTCACTTGCCGTCTTCCTGAATTTAAATTGTATTCTGATCAGGTTTTGGTGGTTTTAGAGATTGTGAAGTATTCATTTGTTTAAAAACAAGTGCAGTGAAGCCACTGAACATACTTCACAGTTCTTGGTAGCCAGGGCCCTCTACACTATCAGAGTTTACTTTTTCAGTAAACTACGTTCTTCCCCTCAAAGTACAGAATTTTATCACCCAACAGTAGCTCCGAACGTGCCGTCCTTTTACGCTATCCTGTCTTTTCTATTTCTCTGACAATCTTAGCCCTCTGACAATACCCAGCCCACTTCGTCTCACATCTAAGATCAAGACAAATCAAGAAACCAGTGGCTGGGGAAGGAAAGGAGGCAGAGAATGTAGATTATTCATTTTTAAATGTCTGTTAGTAAGAAAGGAGGAGATAGATGGGATGGCATTGGACAGCCTTGGGAAAGGTTTCTTATTTTTTGCCCCTATGGTTATGTAGAACTTTGCTTTAGACTGAGAAAAGATAAATTGATGGAAAGGAAGAGAAGATGGTATGTATGGGGGAAAAAAGAGAAGGCTTGATAGAGAAAACTGGGAGGAGCAGAAATAAGCAGAACCGAGGTAAGGATCGGTGTGTATCTGGAGTCCAGGTGGCATATGGTGAGGCCTGATAGCCATAACAGAAAGCTATTCATCTGCTGTGAGAAGCAGGGGGAGCGTATAGACGAAGGTAAAGACAGGTGAAAGGTGAAGAATTTGAGCAAGTTGTGTATGATGGCCTGCGTCATCTCAGTAACATAAACTGCTGAAAATGAGAAACGCAGGCTTGGAGGTGTACGCTTAGGAACAGGAGGAAAGTTCTGGAAGAGCTATCATAGGAAATAAGATAGGTTGTCAGCTGAATTTAAGGGATGCAGAGTTAAAGACCGACTTGAGATTAGATACATATAGAAACGAAGCAAGTTGCACTTAAGAAATATCATCATATTTTGTCACTTCTAAGAATAAGATAGGACGCTGCTCAGTTACGTTTTATGGATCAGTTCCTGATAGAGACAACAGATAATGAGCACTATTATACGTCAGTGTTATCGCTGGCAAAAGATCGAACATTCCTGAAATTGCAGAGGCAGCATTCCTTTCTTCAAGCCTTTAATTATGATAAAATGGATAAATACCGGTTGCCAAGACAGTCTAGTATAAAACCAGCTCCGACCGTTCTAATAGAACTATCTCCGCAGAGGCAGGGAGCACTTTTAGAGGTTTCCGTCAGTTCTAATTTGCTCTGTTTTGTAAAATGTTTACATACATGATCTTGCATTATGGGAGCTATCAATTAAGAAGAACTAACCCTGCAGGATTAAATAGTTATTTTAGATGCGATGATGAAATTGGATAAGGATCGTCCAGTTTGGTATGAACGGGAGCGCGCACAGCTACTGTCTTGGGGCTTCACTGCAGGCTCAGGTGTAAACCAGCGCCGGCAATGCAGTCGGGAGTGGTGTGGACTCTGTCTTTGTGGCGTGTAGCGTCGTGCGTTAGGAAAGGAGTTTCGCAAGATGAGGAGGGAAGGAAGGACGGCTTATTCAGGGCATTGCACGCTTCCAGAGGAAATGAGATTTACCCTGAGTGTGAAGATAAGCCAATGAAGAGTTTTAAGTGGGGGATGATGTCACGGATTTCTGTGTTGAGAACGTCACTCACCACCTCGTTACCACCTACCATCACCCTATGTGGTCCCCGGCACCAAGCCCTCCGGCCAAGCCGTGCTTCCCTCCCTCCCCAGGCCCTCCCCGCCCCGCCAGCATTCCGCGCCTGTGTAGACGTGTCCTGTTCTCTCTGCCCGAAAGAGTCTCAGCTCGCTCTTCTCTCTGCAATCTCTCCCCACCCTATATGCTTTGAGACCCACGGCTGTTATTGACTGTTCTGTGAGACCTCTCCTGGCTCTCCCAGCAGCTTCGGTTGCTCCTGTTCCAGCAGGTTCCGTATGGCGTTGATATCACCGTGTTCCTGTCTGTGTTCCTACCTGCTTGACTTTGTCTCCGGGGACTTGCATGAGAACTTTCTAAACACAGACTCCTCCTTTTACATCCTCCTCCTTTCACCATGCCTGGCACATAGTAGGCGTTTAGGACAATGTTGACTGAATAAAGAAAACCATGAAATATTTTATACCTTAATATCAGATTTAGTTATTACTACTTTTTAGTAGCAACTATGATTTCCAGGAAACTCTAGTGGATTTTAAAAAAAGTTAATCAGTTTCACTGTTGAAAGCAGAATAATTTGGATAAGTATTATTTGTCTAGAAAAAGAAAAAAATATTAAAAGTTTATATTTTAATTACTAATTCCAATTCAGATTACTTAAAAAAAAAAAAGGCAAGACAAGTCCTGAAATCCTGCTGTAGATGAAGAGGTATTTTATAAAGGTCAGTGTCTTGGGGTGGTGTGTAGATGATCTATTTATTTAAAAATAAAAACATTAGAAAAATGGGGGAATTTTATCACATTCTATTTTAAACTGAGTCGTAAAAATTAAATTCTTCTGTGTTTCTTTTGATACCCGTGTTACCCCATGTGTAAACTTGGTCTCCACCCTCGTCTCTAAGACACTTGCCTGTTTCCAGCGCTTGACTCGGTGTCGTTGAAAGGCAGAAGGGACTCTGTGAAAGGCAAGCGAGTCCACGTTATCGAGTATTTTAACAGCAAACTCGCATATTTTTCTCTTCACTTATCCGTTACAGTAACTTCAGCATTCCTGTTAATGACGGTTCAGCGTTCTTATCTCATGCACTAATTACAGCAAGTCCAGCCATAGCAGCCTCCAGCTTTTCCTCCCAACTGTATCTCGCCTCCAACCTCGTTCTTACCTTGCTTCTTTTAGCGGCGATGACTACTGACACCTCTCAGCAATGCTCTCTGCTAGCCCACCCCGTTGTTCTACATCATTTCTTTCTATCTTGGCAGTCTTTGTAGTCACGGGTCGTCCGCTTCCATCCCTACGACATTGAGATTGCCTCTGCTTTAGCCCATACTCTAATTATCATTGGCTTTGACTTTTGAAATTGTCTGTCTTCGAGGGCGTACACAAATTTGCCATTCCTGTAGCTCAGTAGCCCACCTCTCCCGGTGTTTATTTATTTCAGAGTGCTCATTCTCATTTTTCTGGTCCCAGGCATGGAAAGTAAATTCCGAATTCCCAAGTGTTTTATTCAGCTTTATTGAATTTCTGCCTCTTATGTGTGCGGTAATCCCATTATTTCCAACTCCAAATATTTTAAAAACTTCAAAGAGTGCTTCAGACATGTGGCTGCATTGTAATTATCTGTGTAGCAAACACAGAATTGTGGCAAATGAGTGTTCCATTCTAGTTCATAGAGTAACATTGTGTATGTATGTGTTTGCCACAACAGCTCTAGCCAGGATAAATCAGATTAAGGGGTATTTAGAGGCAAGAACATTCAGCAGTCTGATGAGGGGCTTTCTGAAGGCACAGGCAACACAAATCAGGAGCTTTCGGTTGTCATCTGTGAGCACAGGTAGGCTAAGTTTGAGACTGTTGGTTCTAAATCAGGACTTCTGGACCTCAGAGCATCCAGGAAGACGGTGACTTCACTAGGATTCTGAGGTTGCATCTGCTCACCAGCAAACCCAACCCTGGGGGTATTTTTCAGTGATGTTGCTTCATTGGTTATGGTTTTCACAGTTTGACCATTTGGTGGATATACAAGGTTTTCCTGTTAGATTTTAATCAGTTCTCCCTTTTAAGCTGGCTGGTGAGAAAGAGCTGATCAATCTACGCTCTATGTTCTTTTGTTTGACCACCTAGATAAGAATCCAATCCTAGTAAGAAACGGAGACGTTATTTGTTCTTTTACTTTTTATGTTAAATGTGTTCCAGATCCATTCTGCTTCACTGAGTGTAAGTAGAACTGAGTCCAACATTCCACATGATACCTGGTGTTTTCTTTGTTAGATTCAGTGTATGATTTATGTTTAAATTGTATTCTTCGTAGACAAATCCAACGAGGAAAGACCGTCAGTTAGTATTTTTCTTATAAGGTATGCTAAGACTCTATTTTAATTTAGTGTTAAAATATTTATGGAAAAGTGCCTTTGATGTTAATATTTTTAACATACTGAAAGTGAGTACATGTGCGTCTGTCCAAACAGCTTTCAATGGAAAGAGAGCTTTGGGCAGTGTTCAAAGTTGTCGTAAGCTCTCTCTGCTCATGGTCACTCTCACACAAAACAACACATCATGAAAAAAATAACCTTAAATTTAAACTTTTAGTTACCAATGAGCATAAGCACAGCATGAAATATTAAAATAGATGACATTGAAAATATTGTTTACAAATGTTAAAAAAAAACTGTACAAGTCACGTGAAATAGCTGTCAGCTCTGTTTTTACGATCACAAATGCTGTGGCTGTTAACACCTTTTTTCAATAGTTGGAAAAAAGCATGTTGAAGCAAAATGAGCCCAATAAATGTTAAAACTAAAAGACAAGTATGTTCGTATCACCAGAATCCTTTCACATTTAGATATCAGTCAATGGCTAGAAAAGCCCGTTTTTCTTTTCGGAGTCAAGCTGTTCAATTCTTACATGTGTTTTACATTTGTCGAAGGATGTGGTTCCTCTGAAAGACGTTCTGGCTCTCATCCTCTCTGTTGCATGAGTAGATGAAACCAATGATGCCGCTGTGATGTATAAAGACAAAAGAAAATTTTGCCAAGGTTGCAAACAAATATGAGCCTGTAACGTGTATATATGTAAAATCTGGATCAAGTTTCAGGGCTGTCAGAAGCACTGTCACACAGGGCTGCTCGCTCCTTGACGTAAATCGCTGTGTTTAAGAACGTTTCTTGAGCAAATTTCGTCCTAAGTTCACATTGTTTCCTCAACTTGAACGGGTCGGTGCTTGACCCACCCCCTAGCAGCTCAGATGCTCGACAGCCCGACCCAGAACGAGCCCGTTGTGTTCAGTCAGACGCCAGCCAGATGAAAGGAAACACAAACACGGACCAGGCCCTTGGGGTCACTAGGCACAAGATGGAACAGACCAGTTGAACAAGTTTGTTTTCTTGAGCCAACACCTTGTACAGTGATCCGGGTTTCACTCATGTTGTTGGGAGCAGTGTGCAAAAATCTGGGTACATTTCCCAAAAATCTGGGAACACAGGGCATATCTGAGGAGGAGGGAAGGGAGATACAGAGGGTGTTTGGGCCAGTGTATAATGGAAACTCTCATTTTCTTTAAAACTGTTTTAACGTCATACAACTTTCATTTAAGTAATACGGGTTTCAAGAGACAGTAGAACATAATAGGTAAGAGGAAGGTCTCTAGAGCCAGGTTCAAGTCTTAGAGATGTACGACCCTGGGCAAGCTGCTGAATGCCTGTGTGCCTCAGTGTGCTCATCTGTAAAGTGGGAATAGCACCGGCACAACCTCCTCTTACGTAGGATTTAAATGAATTAACACATGTGAAGTTTCTGTGACAGTTACAAAGCCCATGATGCATGTCAGTAATGACCATAGCTGTTAATGTGCCAGGGCACTCTAGAACTCTGTGCTTGCTGTTTACAGCTGCACACGTACAGTGAGTGGTGTACAACCGACTGACTTCTCATTGTGTCTCTGATAAGCAGTGCAAACTTTGACCATTAGGCAGCTAACAATTTCGTCTCAATGCCAGCTGGAGATCCTGATGTCAGACAATGAGAGGGACAAATCAAGATCGAATTAGATAAGGCAGCGTTGATAATAGAGTAGCTGAAAGAAAGTCAGTGAGATTAGAAATTGGTTTTGATGGAGGAAGAAAGGTCTGTAACCGGCTGTCTCTCAGCTTGAAGAATCAGCGTTGTGAGCTAGGGGGGCATTTTATCTGAGTCTGGTCATTTGAGGCCCAAAGTAGGGGCAGGGGAAAACGTTTGTTTTCTCATTGGTCAGGATGGTTGGGGATAACAAATTCAATTTGATCCAAGGAAAGGAACACACAGAAACCAGAAGAGGAAATTAGATTTCTTTCCCAAGAACTCCACAAAGGATCTCGGAAAGAGACAAAGGGGTGGTGGAAAGAAGGAAGCTCACGTAAACACAGTGGAGAATCAGACTCCGATTTCAACTCCAGCGCTAAGCTGCTGGGTGGTTAGGACACAGAACGGACTCGTTGGGCATTGACTTTCTCCCTGTTAAAATGAGTAAGTTGCAATGTCAAGCATCATAGATTGATGACTTGGGACAAATTGGAATAACAAAAATGAGGGTGTTTTTTTTTGTCTGTGGTGTTTAAAAGATTTTAAATCTAAAAGCCTTACTGGGGAGCACACACTCCCCAATTCTGCTGGGGTCCCCTGCTCCGCCCCTTCTCCCCCTCACTCACTCGCCCCTCAGTGTTTGATCTGAGTCCTCTCTAGCTCCTTTGCTTCACTGATTACTTGGCTCCGTGTGTGTGCCCGGGACTTCCCAGACACAGCTCTGACCCTCAGAACAGCTGTACGGGGCGGGCGATGCTATATTTACTTCATAGAAGAGGAAACTGGGGCTGGGGATGTTCAGTGACTTGCCTAAGGCCACATGGCCTGGGAGTAGCAGGGCCAGGTCCTCATTCCGACTGAGCGGGGACCAAGCCTGGGCTCCCTGTTACACCTGGCCTCTTACACTGCTGTTTGTTTACCATTGCTATTTCTCTTTTCTTACAATTATGGCTGCACACAGGGAAATGGTTGATTATCTGGAAGATGTTCTTATCCATAGTGCCAGATTTTCTAATCGTGCTGGAAAAATGAGTCCCTACATTTCATCAAGGCGGGGCTAATTCAAGATAAGAGCCTCCAAGTAGGCTTAAGAGGTCCTCCCCCCAAACGGTGTAAGAACGCAAGTTCTGTGAGTTGATGCTGCTCTTCTTAAAACACATTAACATGTGCTCTTGGAGTTTTCATCTCAGTGTTTAAAATTGCGTCCTCTGCTCGCCTTTCTGGAATGGAGCTCCTTTCAAGGTGAGGTTCCAGCGCTAGGAACGAGGAGGGAGCGATCGACGTGCTAACAGGGGCACGTGTCTCAGGAGTTTGATGAAGCCGAGATTCCGGGGTGTCTCCACGTCTGGAGACGGTGGTCATGAGGTGAACGTCCTGAAGGCTAACAGTCCCTGTCAACATGCTTCTCTTGGCATCTGGTCGCCTCCCAGCAGCCATACCCTCCCCAGAACCGTTCGCTCCCAACGTCGGCTCCTTGAGTATGGTCTGAACCACAACTGGTTAGCGCGCTGAGAAAAAACAGCACCGCTGTTAGTGTTGTAAAGCAGCTGCGGCTGGCGTAAGGCAGATCAGCTGCATTTTGCCTCAGGCATCAACACAAACTTCCAATAAGTACTAATTCCAGAGCCCGAGTTGTTTGTGATAGCAGGGAGCATGACGAAGACCCACTGGCAGTGGCGAACATTACTTCTTAGCTACTCGCTTGAGCCTGCAGCGCTGGCTGAACGAGAAATCGTGTTTTGACTTAAGCAAATCAAAGGTGTAAGTCAGTAGTGACGACTAACGATATAATCCATGCTTAACAACCGCTAACTGTTTTCTTCACTAAGACATGTAAACTCTAAACTTTCAAGTCAACTATTACATATGTTATAATGAGTCCAAAGACTTAAAAAAAAAACCACAGAGATAGAAATGGTTTAGTATGATTCCTCCTTCCATAATAACTGGGTTAATTCAGCTAATCGGTGAATGGGACGTCCTCAAATGACTTGTTGATTTTTAGATTTAATGAAAGCTGTACTGCAAGTTCTGCCATGTTTTTATATATATGTGAGAAGACTAGTCTTTATAATGTGACCAGTGTTGTACTTCAAACGTACAAACAGAGACTTTCTTGTGTCTCCGTGCCCTCGTGCCTTATCAGAGCCCTGAACAAGGAACATCCTTTCATCCATTTGTTCTTCGGGAGCACTCAGTCTCCCAAGCGATGTGCTGGGCGCTGGG
>CAUYRT010084650.1:0-81538 GCA_963574885.1 Lepilemur ruficaudatus
AGCCACTAAAGCACTTTAAGATGTTTTTCATATCTTTGCTATCTTTAGATTAGATGCTTAACGCATAAATCAGCCCAAGCAGAGTGATGGAGTAGGGGAAAGGCTGAAGCATTTCCTCACATACAACCCAGCATTTGGGGAAAGAAAGAAAGAAAGACAGACAGACAGACAGACAGACAGAAAGAAAGAAAGAAAGAAAGAAAGAAAGACAGAAAGAAAGACAGAAAGACAGAAAGAAAGAAAGAAAGACAGAAAGAAAGAAAGACAGAAAGAAAGAAAGAAAGACAGAAAGAAAGAAAGAAAGAAAGAAAGAAAGAAAGAAAGAAAGAAAAGAAAGAGAGAGAGAGAGAGAGAGAGAGAGAGAGAAAGAAAGGAAAGAAAGGAAAGAAAGGAAAGAAAGGAAAGAAAGGAAGAAAGGAAGAAAGGAAGAAAGAAAGAAAGAAAGAAAGAAAGAAAAAAACAAGAAAAAGAAACGAAAAAAAGATAAGGCTAAAATCAGATCTCAGATTAAAATGGCAAGGAAATTGCGACTAGCTGAAGCCAATTCAAGCTGAGCCAATTATCACCAATCATAAAAGACGACTTCGAAGAGGCCCCATCCCCCAGTACAATGGAGCAATTAAATCTTTATAACTGAGACCAAAAAAATGCCACATAATTAGACGCAGTCAGAACAGGGTGCATACGCTTCCCCTTCCTGTGGCTGACCCGTAAGGGCAGGCGTGCAGCCACCTCTCCACAGGCACAAGGCTGGTCTGTACCCATCACACAGCCTCCTGAACCACATCCGACACCAGGCCACTGAGGTGGAGTTTCCTTTGGCAACAGGCCACTAACAATCCTTGAGTTCCTTGCCTACCCCACTTCCAAATAAGTAAAAGAATAACAGCGTCCCTACCCCACAGGTTACATGTAAAAATATCTGGCTATCTATTGAAGTGTTAAAGGCATACCTTCTGGAGCTAGGCTGAGGTTCAGATCCTGGCTGTGTCACTCCCTAGCAGTTTTCTCATCTGTGCAATGGGCATAATCATAGTATGTACTTCATTGCATGTTATGAAGATTCAAAGAGTCTTATACATATGAGTCTTAACATATGCCAGGCACTATTGGAAACCCTTATATACGAAGGGTTTCCAATAGTGCCTGGCATATGTTAAGTGCTATTTGAGTTGGCTGGTGGTGCTGCTGCTGTTATTATTATTAGGTACTTCCCAATAGCATCATCATCATCATTATTCTTATGCACTTCACAACAGCAAGAGTTGCCACCAGCAGCCAGTGCGAAGCTTTTTGTTGTTATTTTTATGTATTCCACGACAGTATCTTTACTAATACTAAGCACTCCATAATAGCAGGAGTTGCCATCAACAGCAGTGATGAGGATGTTACCCTCATCCAAGCAGGACAAATCTGGGGCACTGGTTACGGGAATGGAGAAAAGCAAAGGCCAAGAGACACTGCAAAGGCAGGGCCACAGCCTTCCACAAAAGCCCAGGTAAGGAACCGGAGATGTGAAGCGGGGACACCAGGGAGAGTGGGAGGACGAGCTCCACAGAGGGAAGGGAGAAGAGAAGACCCAGAGCTTGGGGACACACACCAGGCCTGAGGCCCCTCCAAGACTTCCAGGGAGGACAGCCTTGGGCCTGGCAGACACTTGCTCACCTTGAACGTGAAGCTGCTTCTTTTCCCCCCTTGAACAACAACGCTGATTGGACACAGAGCCAAGGCCGACCCCAGGGGAAGATGGGACAAATACTCACAGCAAATACGTCCCCAAGGACCCCTTCTGTTGACAGAGACATTTCCTGAAGATTAACTCTGCCCCAGCCACTCCAGATATGTTATCTCATTTCACCCTGACAACCACCCTGTAAGAGCTGGGGCTCAGAAAGGTTAAGTATTAAGAACTTGCTCAAGATCATGGAGTTAGCAAGGAGCAGAAGTGAAATCTGAACCTGGATCTGTCAGAGACTCTATAACACACCCTCTCCACCACCCGCGGCAGTGCCTGCCCCACACTGAGGAACAGTTTTTCAAAGACCTCATAAGAATTGGCAGGAAGGCCTCTGGTATACTCTCAGAGGCCTTCAAGTGGAAAAGAAATTTCCCTTGGACAACTGCTAAGCCAACCACACGAGTGGAGAAGTAGATGGGCAGTGACAGAGAAGAAGAGAGGGGACCAGTCTGCAGACCCAGAAACTTGTGTTCTGTCACCAGAGATGGGATCCCTCAGCACCTTCATTTGTCCATCTTTAAAATTGGCATGATAATATTTGTCCATCCAGCTCCATTTCTGGTATGACTTATGAAGCTCATCAGATCGACTCTCTTGCAGATAACATCTATAAACTTTGGACAAAACCCGAAACAAAGCATCTGTTTGAGGCAGTGGAGAGTGAGCCAAGGCAGGCAGATGGGAGAGGGGTTAACGCTTGCAAGAAGAGTACTGGGCTGGGTGGGGGTTTGTTACTGATGGCCTTTAGCCCAAGGGCAGGCCTCAGTTTGTACCAAGGAAGCAGCTAAAACTCAAACAGAAGCCGACAGTCCTACTGCTAAAGAAATATAAGACAGAATACAGGGCTACTTCAGCTGCTGGAACATGAAAGGGGAATGGATAGAGCCAGAGAAAGGGAACCCCAAATTCTGTGTGTAAACTCTGCCCAAATCTCTGTCTGACCCCTCAACCCAGCATGCGCAAGGTACTCTCCAAGCAGCCCAGCTAAGCCTAAAAGAACAAATGGAGATTTTAGCTGCCACCCAAAAGACAGAGTTTAAATTGGAGTCCAACTCCTTGTTCCCTCAAACAAACAAAAATGTCACTCATCAGAGGAATATAACAGAATCTAGAGTCTCAATAACATAATGGTCATAATGTCCAGAGTACAATCCAAAATTATTACAAAATGTCATAGAAAATGTCACCCACTCTCAAGAAAAATGGGAATCAATGAAGACCAATCCCAAGTTACCTCAGATGCTAGAATGAGAAAGAATTTTAAAGCAGCTATTAAAACTAAACTCAGTATCTGTCTAACCTACCTCATAGAGTTGTTCAAAGCTACAATACGGTTAGGCAAGCAAAAAGTGCTTTGAAAAATTTCACACACACTACACCTAAAACATAAAAATAGAAGGGATCCCTACTTTTTCACATTTGTTCCCAGAAACCACACAGTAAAGCAAACCATTTTAATATTCACCATCTTTGGGGCTGATCAAAACCCTATTTTTAAATCACAAAGATAAACAAAAATATGGCATAAAATCAAGGTCTATAGTGCCCATATACCACAAATCTTTAAAAGCAAAATGGGCCAAATGTCACAGTCTATTTTATGCAGTGGGAGGCACAGGCTTTAAAGTCTGGGCTCAAATCCCAGCCTCATGAAATAAAGTGTCTCCCTAGATGAGTTACTTAGCCTCTCCGCACTTCAATTTCCTACTGGAAAATGTCAATAATAATAGTACCTGCCTTTCAGGACTGTAGCAATAATTCATATCCAGGCCTGTGTAGCAACTTGGTGCATAGTCAAGTACTAAATGAACAGTAGCCACTGAAAGAGAGGTCAGGGAGAGGAAGTGACTTGTCCAGCAGGGCCCAGCTAGCCAATTGCAGTAGTGGGAGTAGAACCTGGATCCACTCTTCCATTGCTAAAACATTTCATAAAAGTTTTTAAAATAGGTACATATGCACTATGAATCGGTTATCCCAAGTTCCTTATGCATTCTAAAACATGCAAAAAATAGTGTATGGCACAAATTTGATCGAAAAATTATGTATAGAAATCTGAATATTTTTAAAATCTTTTATTCCTTTGAATTTGAAAGCTCTTAAGATGTGGCTTAGAAGTACACTACCCTTTCTAAAACGTGATCCTGGGAAATTTAGACCCAGTGCCTTTTTTCCCCCATCACTTTCACTGGCACCCATGCTGAGCCTCAGAATTGCCCACACACATGACCCCCAGTGGCATCTTCAAATATGAAGGCTCACTGCAGCCTCTGCCAGCAGAGACCAGGCACCTCCTGAATATGGTTCTTGTTGTCACCATTTTTCTTTCCTTTCTTCCCATCTCCCTAACAGCTGACACAGGATTAAAGAAGTGTTAAGCTGCCAAAAGAAAAGAGAAAAAAGAAAGAAAAGAAGAAAGGGAAAAAAGTAAACTGCCTGAGGAGCTTAGGAGGAAAAGTCATATTTCTTTGCCTGAATAATGTGAGGAGTGTTATAATTGTTTATGAAATTTGGGACTTTGCCTTTAAAAAAAAACCAACAGGTGTTAGGACAGGAAGCCACTGAGAAAGGCAACGTGTCCTTCCCCACATGGCCCTCTTTCCTCCCTGTGACTGAGTCAAGGGCTTGAGGAATGAAATACAGGAATTAATTAAACACTGAATATAAGGAAGAGACTGAGATCATCTAAATAGATAAATACAAACCCAAGCCAGGAGCCTCTGGCCCAGTTCTCGTTTTGTGAGAAGAAATTAGAACCTTAAAACAGTTCTCAGAACAAGCCCTTAAACTGAGGCCAGGAAGAGGACAGAGAACCTGGAGAAGCCCAAAAGTTGCAGGAATGTCTGGCAGGTGTGTGGTGGGAGGACTGGACCAGGAGGCATTGGGGAGAACTCAGCTGTAACATTCTGGAATTACAAGGAACAACCGGCCTGAGGAAGGTGTGGAACCCCAGCAAGGCAGGGACAACTCTCACTTACATTTCCAACTCCAAGACAACGTGACTTCCTACTTGAAACAGAGGAGGGCTTTGGCCCAACACATGATGATCTTCACAGGCCTACATTCCAGTCTCCTAATTACCCAGGAGTGACAATGTCTAAAGCTGAAGTGATTAATACAATTTAAACAATCAAAATCTGTGGCCAGTATGGAACCATGTGAGACCAGGAGCCACCAAGAAATCTGGTTTCTTCCAGAGGTTGGAGCCACCAGGTTAACTGGCCCTGGGAAGTTCTTTCTCCACCTCAGTTTCCTCATTTGCACAGATTCAGATGGGCAGAGTGACCTCAGAGGACTTCTCCCTTCTAAACATTACTAGGAAATCACTGTTGGCCATAAATGAACTCATCGATAACACCCGTTTCCCATTTAGACTTTCTGAGGAAGTGACTTTGAACAACCATGGCACACATACACGTACACACACACGCAGATCATTTCTGCAATCCCCTGTCTATGCCTTCAGCACGATTAGCCCAACACTGCTGGCCAGAGGACACTACCTCCAAACTGGGCCACATGCCATAATACCAGGTCACTAGGATGCCAAATTTCTACATATTGATCATCTTATCACACCCATTGATAAACCCAGTAAGAATCAAATTCCTTATTTGAAGATGATTAAATAAGGTCCACAAAAACACTCTGTATTCTTGAAAACACTCTATTAAGACAAAGTATTACTACCTTCTCCCACCCTGCTGACTTCTAACCTCAGAGAAGGAGCTTCTCTCCAAGGCCTCCCACATGCCTCTATCCTGCCCCATCCCTGGGGACACCAAAGTCTACCCCTCTGGGCTGCCTCACCCTTGTGAACACTGACTTCTCTGACTGATGCCTGTGGTCCTGGTGACCTAGTTTGTGCCACATCCCACACTGTTCTACTGTGCAGGTACCCACCCAATAGGATGAACAACATCCCTCAGAGAGGGATAAATTAGGAAAAACACCCTCATTTTGCAGATAACGAAATGAAGGTCCAAAGAATTGTTTCAATCATTCCTGTCTTAGGTAGGAAATCCTGTACTCATATTTGACTCTTCTTTGCATTTGGTATAATAAAAAGAGCTACCATTTACTGAGAATTACCTATGGGCCTTGTCAAGGCCTTATGTGATGACTTCATTCAATTCTAACAACTCCAGGGAATATATCGCATCTTACAGATAAGAAACTGAGACAGAGAGCCAATAGGTAACCCACCTGAGGTCACAGAGCAAATGGGAGAGATGGCTGTCCCACCAGCTCTGTGCTACACCAAAGCCCATGCTTTTCATCACCCCACCAGCACTGCCATGCGGAGCGAGGGATGGATGAACAGCCCCTGATTAATTTGTGAATGCTGCTGCTATCTGCCCTCCTCCTCGCAAGATAAACACAAGCTGGTCTTGGGCCCATCAGAAAGATGCCAGCACACCCCCAGGAAGCCAGACAACCATCAGGGGATGAGTGATGCTGGGAACAGTGGCCTGGATGTCTATGTGCTTTGCAGTGATGGCCACTTCAAAGTGCTCAAAGAGAGATGAAGAAAAAAAATAGGCATCGGCTTCCCTCCAATGCCACTGTTGAACCGCTGATTCACCATGCAATGCAGTGATAAAGCCAAAAGAGCCCTAGCCACCACTGTGTTTGCAGGAGTCCATACATTATTTTAAAAAGCACCATGTATTAGTCCAAAATTCCCTGTGGAGCCAGTTGGGAGACAACATCTTGACAAGTTGGAGTTCACTGTTTCAGGACAAGGAGTACAAGCTGAATCAGTTCTATTTCTTCCCCAGCCAGAATACGCAGGTCTGGCCATTGACAGGTGGAAGCAGGAACGGCTCCTCTGCTCTCAAACTTTGGAGACTCAGAATTTTGCTTGCTGACCCCACGATTTTGGGATCTGCAGGTTTGGAGGTGTTGGTTCCCAAGAGAGGAATGCTTTCTCCAGGAACACAGCAATGGTTTCCCTGAACGGGAAGTTGAGATTGCCCCTTGGCCATTTCAGGGTATGAATGCCACAGAAACAAAGGCACAGAAAGCAACTACTGGCTGGGCTGAATGATCTCAATTTCCTCAGGGGAGCAGAACTGCTGCCATTCGGTGGGGGCAGGGCAATCTGCCTGGCACCTGGGGTGCCGCTTGGTACTTCCATGTCCACGAGTTGAGTATCAGTAGGAAACTACAGCAGCTAAGAGACAGAACCACCAAGGATTTAGAGCCCCAGATCATACTACCAAGAAATAAAGAAACCCTAGCCACATGCGGTGCTGGCTGAGAGCAAAGGCCAAGTCCCAGCATCCACAGTGTCCATATCTGAGCAACACTAATGCCTCTTCTCATCCCTACCCCCAACTGAATATTCTGTACCATAAAGACCAAACCAAGAAAATAGCTCTCATCACCCAGAGACTGACCCACCAGGCCAATTGGGACTTTACGTCTCCTCTTAAGAGCGAGCGCATTGTATGAAGCATGGATGCATCGCAGGCAGAGACAATACTGTCTTGCTGTTGCCTCAAGTTAAAAATGTGCAGAAGGATGTATGGACGCTGTGAATCTGCAGGGCTGGACTGTGCTGGTCATTTCATTGCTGTCCCTCAGATCCAAGTCCGCTCCTCTAGACTCTGACCTGTGTGGTGGGGCTGCGACTGTGCACACTGCTTTCCTCCTTCGCCAGCTACTGGGTTCTGCCAGTAGGGCCTCCAGGCAGAGATTAGTTGGCAGGAGAGGGGAGAAAGGACCTTCTTCTGTCTGCAGCACTGCATCCTGGTGGCAGCGGCTGGTGCCAACCTCCAGCATCTTCTGATACTCTCAGAACCAGCCTCGTCTAGCTCAGTGGTAGAGACTGAGGACAGAGCACTTAATGAGATAGAAATGGCCTCTATCCTCAAGGGACTTCACATCCAGCAAGGGAAAAGACTGCCCCAACAAGGAATTGTGATCAGTACCGTGAGATATACAGGTTCTCTGAGGGCATATTGCAGAAGGTCTGCTCCGAAGCCCACTGCCTCGGAATGACGTCAATGGGATGGTTACGTTCTGGGACTTCTGGCCATCGGCACAAATATATAAGGATAATGGCACCAAGTCACATTCAGAGGAGCAACTCAGACTGTGTCATCTGCCTGAAGTCATACCTTTAAAGAAGGCTGGTGTGCATGCACAAGATTTTTTCAGTTATTCTGCATTGTGGAGTTTTTATAGTAATCATTCACCCCTTCGGTCACTCACCAAGTGCCCTCAGCACTGAGGCTCTGAGGACTCAGCAGTGGACAAGGCAAAGTCATGCCCTCGTCATGCATACATGATGTGTGGCTGGGGGATATCATAAATAACAATAAAATATAATGATTTCAGATGCTGACAAGGTCCAAGAAGAAAGTGAGGCTAAAAGTGAGTGGGCCAAAAGGGAAGGACTGTTTTGGGCAGGGCGGTCGGAAAAGGGCTCTCTGAGGTGGTGGCATCTGAGCAGAGACTCGGAGGCCAGGAGGGAATGAGCCAGGAGAAAACCTGGGGCCAAGGCTTGCAGGGAGAGGGGCTCCGTCACCCCTCACAGAGAACCCCCCCCCGGGGACACGTGACGTGAGAGGCACTTGGAGCAAGGCCACCTTGAAGGAGACACTCCACCGCGGGGGGCGCTGTCTGCCGTATCCAGCAAACCCCGCAAGCCAGACACAGCTCAGTGGCTGAGTCCACCTCCCCACTCTGGCATGCAGTTATTTTTCTTTACTTTCAATTTACATCGCAAGCTGGAGAGAAATGAATTACATCCCCCTGGGTATCTCTGTTCCATACAATTAAGAAAAGCTATTTCTTAGTCATAAGGCGGATGACGACACCAAGATTTCCCATTTTCTCTCCGCAGGGAGGCTGTCATCACTCAATATTAATTGATCCTACATTTCATCCATAAAGCGAGGGCTGAAACAAATTTTTGGTCACAAAGACGGCAACTATTAGACTATTGAAATAAATTATTAATGGTGACTCCCTGTTCACATGGCATCGGCTGCCTCAACTCCTCTGATGTTTCTTTCATGGGGAAAAAATGAGTAAATTATTAGATTTCTTCCTGATCCTGGATTAATTGCCAGCACCTATCTCATTTAAGGTTGCTGGGGGTTTTCCACTGTTTCTTCACAAGTAGGAACACACAGAAAGGGCATAATATGCCTTGGGTTCCCAGCAGGAGAGCATGTCAATTGAAGGCAATTTTATTTTCCTGCTAGCAAGAAAATAAAGTGAAAACAGCAAGAAGACACAAGAAACTCTCACGAATTGAGGAGCGCTAGTATCATTTATATCAATATTTCCCTAGACAAAAATTTGATGCTTCTTTTTAGAGGGGAAGGACTGAATCAAAGGAACCTAGATTTAGAAAAAAGAAAGGAAGAAATAAAGAAAACGAGTTGTAGCTACACGTAAACAACCCACGATGAACTGGGGACATATGGGAAGAGCCAAACCTCATTACCACTAACAGCGGTGACCAGATGCCAGCACCCAGGGAAGAACAGTTCTCCAGTTCAAGGGAGGGCTCTGCTGCCCCCCTTCCAACTCCTCCTCATTTACTGAAACGAGTGCTAGGGCCTGTGGAAAGCTAACCACAGGGCATTTGCATTTCATCAGTATGTTTAAATGTCACAAATCCTGACTTTCACAGCTGGAAGCCGGGCTTAGCAACTTACAACCAGGCTGATGAATAACTGTGGTTGAGGCAGAAGGCATTTCTTAAACATATAATTTAGTCTTGAGAAGAGATGAGCTCTACTCAACAGGCCCCTGGCATGAAATTAGAAAAAGATGCTATGGATGTGTCTCCATGGCCTCAAAGAAGTGACAAGGATGGAAAAATGAACGCGGTGATCATTTGCTTCCAGATTAGCAGAACACGGTAGGGACCAGCCTTGTCCAAGACCCTTAAGGGACCAGTGCACTCACTTCCCAGGTGCTATGTTTTGGCTGCTAAGGACTCACAGCTGTTCTCTTCCTGTGGAAAATTTCCCTCAGCCAAACAGGAGCGTCCTGGTCTGGGAGTTTAAGAGGCTTGAGACAGTCACAAAAAACTTGCAATGTGACCCCTTCTTTATACTCACTGTAGCACAGACTATGGTTTGTGTTGATTAAAACCCATTTCCACCCCTTCCTAGCTAATCTTCCTGAAATATAGAGGCTGGAAGTCACAAACTACATTTCCCATCTTCCAGTGAGAAAACTGAGGCACAGAGAGGTTAAGTGACTTTCCCAAGGTCACACAGCTAATAAGTGGCAGAGACAGAATTTGAAGCCAGGCAGTCTGGCTCAAGAGTCTGTGCTTGTGACAACTCCACAATGCTGCCTCTCATATAGGAGCAGACTTTTAACATAAACTACCTGTAACAATTATCTATTAATGTATAACAAATTACCACAGAACTTAGTGGCTTAAAACAACAAACATTACCTCAGTTTCTGTGAGTCAGGAATCTAGGTGAAGCTTATCTGGGTGCCTCTGGCTCAAGGTCTCTCAAGAGTGCCTCAGGATACAGGCCAGGGCTGAAGTCATCTCAAGGCTCCACTGGGGGAGGATCCACTCCCAAGCTCAAGCACAAGGTTGCTGGCGGGATTCACTTCCTCCAGGGCCATTGGACTGAGGGCCTCCGTTTCCCACTGGCTGTTAGCAGGAGGCCTTCCTCAGTTCCTTGCCAAGTGGGTCTGCCCACGGGGCAGGGCACAGCATGGCAGCCGGCCTCCCTCAGAGGGAGCAGGCAAGAGAGAGTGAGAACCCAAGACGGAAGCCAGGATCGTTTGTGACCTGATCTCAGAAGTGACAATCCATCACTTTGGCTGTACCCAGGATGCGCACTAGAAGCAAGTCAGCAGCCCCGGCCCACACCCCAGGAGAAGGGGTTACACAATGCTGTGAATACCGGCAGGAGGGGGCCACCGAGGGCCATCCTGGCAGGTGGCCACCACGCCGCTCATTATCACAGTACTGTTAATAATAAGCAGAAAAGTTGAGTTTAAAGTTGTTTTTTCCTCCGTTAACTTGGCTCCCAAGCCCAAGCTCTGTGCAGTTCTCCACCATTCCTCCCAGTGTGGAGAACAAAACTTTGGTTGGTTCGCCTCTCTGGGTACTGGTGCCCACCACTTGCTTTAAGCCACCTCGGACTTCACACTTTACAGTCAAGAATGTGAAGGGTGTTGGGAGAAAAGGTAAGTTTTCTTGAATTTTAGTTGTTTTGGTCTAATCCATTTATATGACATCCACAGTAAAAAAAAAAAAAAGCCACTGTGTAGAAATGGGAATAAATTTTGTTTTCATTTATAGTTTCTAGATTGGCAAGAAACAGTGGAAAGAAAAGGAGAAGTTGGGCCACCAGTTTTGGGAATAAAGCAAGACAGTCCAGAAAGACAGAACACCCTTCTCCCCACACCTTGCCCATCCTTCTGGCATTATCTCGGCCCAGGCTGTATCTTTCATTTTACAAGCCTCATCTCATCTCACTGTGGCCAAACAAGCCATTTCTCACCAAGAAAGCCAAAATGGACTGCGAGCACACACCCAGCACATCTTCCAGGCACCCAGTAAGCCCCTAAAGCTCAGCCTGTTGGCATTAGCAGCTCAGATGAGTCCACCCAACCCCCGGAAAGCTGGCTGACTGAGGCACTAACCCAGGGGTCTCCAAGCTGTGGTTTGGTGGGCCTAAGGATTACACTTGGTTTAGGATTTCTAGAGCCTTCCTGCACCCATCAAACATCAGACAAATCCCCATGCCATGCAGGGGCCACCAGGAAAAGGAGAAATTATGGTAAGTCAAGGCAGATACTTCTCCAAGATAACACACAGAATCTACTGGAGCTATGCTCAAACGACTGGTTTCCAAATGTGGGAGAATAAACACTGGACCAGGACATTAGTAACTCCGGAATTTGGTGGGGTGTTTTAGACACTGTGTCCTACACTGAGAGACTTCACCATCTTGTTGATCACTGCATGCTCAACACAGAGCCTGAAAAAAATGTAGGTAATCAGTAAATATTCAATGAATTATTTTGCTGAACAACCTTGCCAAATAAGACTGCTTTCTCCATTAAGAAAAGTCCACCCAATAACCATCCCAGCTCCCTTAGGGATATATTACCAATCTTGTGTCAAAAACAACATTCATTCCTCAGGGTGCCATGTTGTGTTCATGCTTACAAACTAATTCTGAATTTTTATCAGGCGTGCCCAACTGAAATAATCCCCTTCCTCTTTTGAGAGGGCCCAGTGAGGCTGTCAGCACATGTACACTCCTCCCAGTCAATCCTATGCATGCAGCTGAAAAGCATATGTATGCATAAGAATGGAATAAATCTCAGCTGCTGCTAAGTGTAGCAGATATTCCTTGCCTACGTAATTTTTACTTCTCAGGAGATCTGACCTGTAAGCAAAGAACAGCATGTCTGAAACACAGAACCAAGGAAATGACTTTCTAGACTTGATAGTGACATGCAAACTTGAAGCCAGAATTACCTACCTTTTCATACCAGAATTGCTTTAGAAAATATTTCATAGGTAAAATTCAACAGGCCTCTTTTCTTCTAAAGCATCAGTAAAATCTGGTCAAACTAGAAAATGTGCTGGACCCCAATGAAACTGGAGAAAGCCACTTTATAAAAATTCTTTGAAGCAATATCACTAATAATAATTAGTAGGGTGCACAGCACATTAACTTGTTTTCTGTCCTGTTTTAACCAAATTAGATAAAAATTATTACCACTACCACAGGGCTACTTTTATGAATCCCTGCAGAAAAATAATTTGGTTTTACTTTGACAGATAACAGTCATCACCAAGGAATTTCATTTTACTGAAGGCAGCCTTAAGTCGTTGAAATTTACTGCTTGGGTCTCGCACGCGCACACACACACACCTGAGCCCATTCTCACACAAGACTGAGTGTTGTTTCTTGGTCTGGATTTAAAGTAGCTGGGAAAAAAGCATGCAGAGTTTTTATATTAAGAAAAGAATCCAAAGAATGCCTTCCTCCCTCTTAAATCTAATCTTATTACCCCCATTAGTGAATATTTAACAATAACATTAATGCTAATAGACTTGGTTGCAACATCAAAAGCAACAATATGGAAGATGTATGCAGTAGCTTTGCTCAGAAAGCTTAAAGTCATGTCACACATATTATCTCATTTATCTTTAAAAAAAAAAAAATCCCTGCAAACCGTAAAAGCGTATTTATCTTCCTTGAGACATGTTTTATGGGAACCGATTTCTTCACCACTCTTTGCATCTTCTGTTTAAAAACACGGTCTGTTTTTAGCACACCTCCCAGCCAGGACCTCAACTCATAACTCATGCCATAGACTTCCTTGCATGAATCTTAAAAACAAAAACCAACTCTTAGCAATTATAGAAACCGGAAACAAAAATGAACACACAGGTAGGAAATTAACTTTACCCCAACCAACGATTGCTTTTACCCAGACCGAAATTCAATACATACATACACACACACACACACGTGCGCACACGCTCCTTGAAAACTGCTACACAATTTATTAATGAACAGTGATAAGAAACAGAAGCTGAAAGTGGGTCAGGAGGAACTGTTTAATCTAATAGTCTGGAAATTATCAGAATGAACAGATGGTTTCACAGACGTCAATGGTACCTAGAGGAGCAAAGGAGCGATTTTCTAGGAAAGAAAAATGTTTCCCTACCCTACTGTGCATACTATTTTCAGCAAAGGAGGAGTCTATATTCAGCACAGGATTAGTCCCGATTTTGGCATATTTACAAAACTGGGACTAAGTGGCAGCCATCCACATATAACCAAGTTCAGACTCAGCCTTCTAAATCTGAGCTAGAGGTCAAACTTAGCCCTATTTTAAAACCAGCAACAAACAGAAGCCAACACTATCCTCCAGTGGGTTATTAACCAACATTCAAGTTCTTGGTACATAAGAAAAGTGGTCCCCAACAGATGATGGGCAGTGTGACCTTTAATGTGGCTTGTGACCCTCAGGGACCCTGCAGGTCCTAGGCAGCAGTGAGAGGCACAGGCCACATGGAGTGGGAAGACCTCAGTCCAAGCTGTGGCCCTACAGAGCACAACCACCCCGCAATGGGGCCTCCCTATCTGTCAAACAGAACTAAAAACATCACCTCTAGGGTTGTAAGGATTAATTGAGCAGAAGTATGTGAAGCTGCACTGCAAACCGTACAGCATGAGACACCGCAGAGCTGCGACTCCCATCCTACCACCTATGAATCTCCAAAACATACAGGCAAATTCTCCCTAGAGCAGGGCTCAACGGAAGGGAGGACTATTACAGCTGGAGCCTTTGAATGACAGATCAGAGCCTACCAAATCTCAAAGCCAGTCCTGGGGGACGTCTGGTACAGTCCACATTGCTTGAGAGCGAAGGATTTGAAGACGGCAAGTCCGAGTTCTGATTCTAGCCGGCCGTGTTCTCGCTGCAGGACCACGGGGGTGTTTTGCAACCTCACTGAGCCTTGTCTCGTTTGTAAAATCAGGATCCTTGTAAAGGTTCATTAACGTGCACAGGTGCATGGCACGTCAGCTGTTATTACCGTTGCAACTGCTAATGATGATAACAACAGCATCTGCAAGGACCCCCGGCACGGCCAGAGAGGGCACAGGGCAGAACAGCCTGTCTGCCACTAAGATGCAGGGCTGGACCACGAGGACGCTCCCTTCAGGGTGAGCTTAAGGTGTGAGGGATATAAAAAGTCACCCCTCACCCGGCTCAGACAGGGGCCCCCTGCCTTATGCTACAATATCAAGGGATGCTTTGGGCCTTCCTTCTAGCCACCAACCTTCCCTCCTCCGGGGCTTCTGACATCTTGCTTCAAGGTTGGTTGGTTTGTTTTTACCTACAAAAAATGCCATCAACATCAGTGACTTTATGCTCAGTTCTGCTGAAGAGCTGCAAATGTTATAGCTGAATTTGTTATGTTCTAAAACTGCAGGTATCATATTTAGAGAGAGGTAATAAATACCTCATTAAGGGATGGCAAAACAAACACTTCAGGGCACTTGAGGCTCTATCTAAAGGAACCCCATGGTGAAACCCACTTTAAACCAAGAATCCTCCTGTAATGCAAATAACCACCCATCCCCCACAATTCTTTCCCCTGCTTTGCAGAGCTTCCTGTGTTGGTCTTCCCTGGAAAGGAAACAGGCAACACCTGCAGGCACCTGCAGCCAGGTGTGCACCCTGGCCAATTCCCTGCTACAGCACAGCCCTAAGATGAGTCCATTAACACTTGCTCTATGTTGTCCACTCTAAGTCATTTCTGTGAGGCTTGGTCAGAGGGGCAAGAGCAAGCAAAGGAGTTGAAAGGGCAGCTGGAGTGGAGGGAACAAAGTGGGTAGGAGACCTAATTAGGGCAAAGGCTTCCAGAAAAGAGCCAGGGAGGACGCTGGACCACGGGACTGCTAGGGCCCAACCGCAGCCCACAGACCTGTTTCCAATGCGAGGCAGGGACAGCGAAATGTGATGAGCCACAGAACTGAACACAAAGGCCTGCCTAGATGTTGGGGTGTCACTGAGCCCCCACCATGCCACAGTTCAGACTGC
Organism: Lepilemur ruficaudatus; assembly: GCA_963574885.1. Lineage (NCBI taxonomy): Eukaryota > Metazoa > Chordata > Mammalia > Primates > Lepilemuridae > Lepilemur > Lepilemur ruficaudatus. Next base: position 15,308 of record CAUYRT010084650.1, read on the forward strand.
CCCCAGAGCTGGGCTATGCCCTCCGGCCCTTGGTGAGGGTGAAGGGCACAGAGACATTCACTAGCCAAAGCCCCTGAGCCAAGAAGAGGCTGTCTGCAGACCCAAACCATTGACTGCAAAACTGCGGGCCAGCAAGAAACTGTCCGCTAAACCTACCTCTCACTCTTCCTTCTGCTGAGCCCTGGCCACCTCCTTGCAAATGCTCATTCCCTTCCACTCAGGCTCTCCAGTCCCAAATCCATCCTTCCCCTGTGTGTTTCTCCACTGTCCCCCTCCACTGTGGTTGGCAGAGCCCCCAGCCCAGTTGTTCGCAAACTTTGGCAATGTCAGAAGCACCTGGTGGGCGGGTGCAAACAGATCGCTGAGTCTCTACCCCTAGAGTTTGTGATTCCGCAGGTCTGCAGTAAGGCCCAAGATTTTGCATTTCCAACAAGTTCTCAGGTACCGCTGCTGCAACTATGGGGACCACACTTTGAGAACCGCTGGGCTAGACCACAGGGAGTAAATTCTCTAGCAGACAAGCACGTCCTCTTCCCTTAGGTCCCTGCATCTCAGGTGCCACTGAAACCCAGCTATCCCCAAGACACATGCCACCCACCCAGGACACCTTCAAACCCTACATGGTCACCCATGAGCAAAGCTGACATTCTCGTACTGGCTCTTTCTTATCCGCCCTTACCCTCCTCGCTATTCCTGACACAGAACCACACGTTCCCACTCCTGTCTTTCCCTGCACCCTTCCCGGGAAGAGGGCTGCCTCTCCTCTGCCACCCACCAAGGCTAATCTGGGTCCTTCCTCTCCTTCAAGGTCCAAGAAGAGCTTGGCTTCCTCTGGGGGCTGTTCCCAAGAGCTCAGCCTTGAGGTGGCTTGTCCTTCGTGGCTGGCCAAGTTTCTAGAGCACTGACTGCACCAGGGCTTCCCAGCCTACACCGTCTCACACATTGGTGAAACATTCTAGCAGAAGAGACCAGGTTTCTGGGAATGGAGGCAACCTGCAGGCTGTTCAGACAGCCCCAAGGGCTAAACAGAAACAAAATTTCCACACGTGGTAACTCCTCTGAGTGTCATCCGTTGGGGCACCCACATTCACACAAACCACATGGCACTTCACACATGCACGCTCATGGTTCCCAACCTCAGCTGCACACTGGCACCGCCTGTGTTTCAAACAAAATGCTCATGTCTGGGTCCCTTCCCCAGGATTAACTTAAATGGTCTGTCATGCAGCCCGGGCAAGGGAATTTTTTAAGCAAAGTTTGAGAATCATAGTGCCATCTTACATTATTTTTTTTTTTTAGAACTCTGGCCTGTCCTCCTAAATACATTAGAAGACATTTTAAGGACATAAGTTATGAGTTGGTCATAATATAGAGGTAGATATGTAAATATTTACTGAATTTATCTTATACTCAAAAAAAATCACACCAGTATCATTTTTTTCTGCCATCTCCATGCAGATAAAAAAGAATTGTACTAAAAAAAAAAAAAGAATTGTACTCCACAGGGCCTTTTAAGGTTCTCAAAGTGTGGTCTCCAGCCCAGCAGTGCCAGCATCACCTGGGAACTTGTTCCCTGTGCAGATTACCAGGCCACGCCCCAGACCCACCGACTCAGAGATCCTGAAGCCAGGGCCTGGGAATCTGTGTTGTAACAAGCTCTCCAGGTGATTCGCATTCACCCTCGAGTTTGAGATCTACTCCTTTAAGGTAATGATTCGTTTTAAAGGCTTGTAGTGTTTTGGACATCTTAGAACTTGCCTATCGCCTCCCTTCATGAAATCAGAAAGGCTAACAGTGCCAGGATTTCTAACTAGCCATGAGGCACCTGGGCTATTAGCCCCTCAAAACTTTAATTTCTCAATGTTCAGAACATCATGTAAATCATGATCCATCTTTTTAGATGAATCTTTTTCCCGTCTGTGAAGGAAGACTAAAAGGCCATATTATATAGACAATGATTATCAGCTGCTTCTGCAATTGTGTTTGGGGCTAACGTCACCCAGACTGGAGGTTAAAGAAAAACTGGACCCGTAAATGATTCATTGCACAATGTGCGTGTTTGCAGAGAGGAATGTCACCCTGTGTTATTATCATGACCACCCAAAATTTATATACAGAGTTGAAGGCTGACATGCCGGCAGCCAAAATCCAAGTATGAGCCTGGTCAGCACAATGTGGAAGAAAGAATCCCAAGGGTCAGCTCTTAAAGACTTTTTCTACAGGAAAACCACAGAGATGGGAATTTTAAAAATGTGGCAATGTGGACTGATCCTAGAAACCGAAACATGCATCATGGGAATGTTTTGTAGAAAAGAATTTAAGAGGAAAAATGGAAGACAGGCTTGAGAAAGGGAATGGAGCAGAAGTTACTTTTGAACTTTTTCATGGGGAAGTCCTTCAATTTCATTTAAACCCACCATAGTATGCAGAGGATTTAGGGACCGACAGAGCTACTAACTCCCGTAACACTGTCGCTGGATACGTAAAACAATACAACGACTTTGGAAAACAGTTGGGCGGTGTCTTATAGAGGTAAATGCACATTTATCGAACAGCCCAACAATTCTCCTACACATTTACTAACACCTAACAGAAATGAAAATAGGCGTCCATGCAGAAGACTTGTTCACAAATACTCACAGCAACTTTTCACCCAACAGCCCCAAACTCGAAATAGCCCAGATGTTCAACAAGAGAGTGGTTAAACAAATCGCCGCACATCCAAACAAGGGAATATTACTCAGAAACAAAAAGGAATGAATTCCTGGTGCATACAACAGCATGGATGAATCACAAAGGCATTATCCTGAGTTAAAGAAGCCAGACACAAAACCATATGTACTGTATGATTCCATTTATGTGGTCTTCAAAAAGAAGCAAAACTAATCTACAGGGACCGCTGATCAGCAGTTGCCTGGGGTTAGGGGAGGCACATGAAGGAACTTTCTGGGGTAACAGAAAATTCTCTTATCTTGAGTGTGGTATGGTAGGAGTTCTACAGATGTTTACATTTATCAAAACTCATCAACCCATATTCTTATTTAATAATTTGCATGTACTTCATTGTATGTAAATTATGCTTCAAAAAAGTTACCAACAAATACCACTGAGACACCATTTGGTAGGACTGACAGCACTGAGCTCTCTTTCATGTGTAGTGGACACGCCCTGTGTGAAAAGAGCTGAAACCTCTCCAGGCTCTTGAGAGAGCCTAGACTCTTCAGCCCAACACTTATGACCTTTTGTCATCTGACCCTCCTACTTCTTCTCAAAGCCACACTCCAACCAAGCTTAACTGCCTGCCGCTCCCCATATATGCAATGTTGACTCTGGGTTTTGGTCCCTCCCACAGGTTGTCCCTTCTGCATGGAGAGATTATCTCCTTCCACCCTCTTCTTCCTCCTATCTTTTGCCTAACTCCAAATCCAGATGAGGATCTCAAGCCTTCCTTGACACATACACTCCTCCAGCAAGCCTGGGGCTACCACCATCCCGTCCCTCACCATCACTGTACTGGCACATCAAGTACTGGTTCTTCGTCTGTAAGAAAGTTTGAGCCAATATAGAGTAGTGGACTAGACTGGGGCTATGGACTGAATTGTGTCCCCCAAAATTCACATGTTGAAGCCCTAACTCCCAATGTGACTGTATTTGGAATAAGAATGTAATACAGTCTAATCAGGTCAAAGGGCAGGGCACTAGTCTGACAGGATTAGTGTCCTTATAAGATGAGACACCAGAGAGCTAGCTCTTTCTCCCTCCCTCCCTCCAAATGAGAACACAGTGAGAAGGCTGTCATCTGCAAGTCAAGAAGAGGGCCCTCACCAGAAGCTGGCCATGCTGGCACCCTGATCTCCAAGGTAGAAACTTCCAACCTCCAGAACTGTGAGAAAATAAATGTCTGTGGTTTAAACCACCCAGCCTGTGGTCCTTTGTTATGGCAGCTGGAGGTGACTAAGGCAACTAGGAAAATCTCCTGTCTGGTTTACCCACATGTCCCCAGGACACAGCATCTGGCCCAAGGTCAACTTTCAGTAAATATTTGTGGAAATCAATGAATCATCATCCTATGGTCACTATGAAGCCAAGGGCAAATGTGCATGATAAAATTGTATGTTATTCTAAACTAGAGACACAGATTCTGACCTGGAACTGAGTTTTCCTCTGAAAACAGACTAGAACAGCACTGTCCCATGGAACTTTCTTCAATGATGGAAATGTTCTCCATCTGCACTGTCCACTATGGCAGCCACCAGCCACAAAGGGCTACCGAGCATGTGCAATTGGCTAGTGTGATACAGGAACTGAATTTTTAATTTTATTTAATTCTAATTCATGATTACACTTACATAGCCACGTGGTTGGTGGCTCCTGCACTGGACAGTGCAGGACTGGAGAGTTCGAGCAAGGCCCATGCACTGGCCTCATTACACGGACTGCTCACTGTGCCAACGTCCCCAGCTCCAAACACGCATAAAACACAGTCAATTTCCACGGAGCTGACACAGGTAGCTTTCAAGTGGTGTTAGAGTGAACCGGCACAGAGAAGCTGGCAAAACATACACATAAAAGGCATAATGAGGCACCGTCTGCAGAAACTGTGATGCTTTATGGGCCTCCGTCTGCGACAAAACCCATCACCGGGCAGGTTCATCCCTCGGTGACCAGAGTTAATTGAAAATTTAAGACCCAATCAAATCACCCAGAATTGAGATTTTTGGCAGCTTATGTGCTTCACTGTAAGATTCCTGCTGCTTTCGCCTCTGCCAACCCTACAAGTAAGGCTGCATGTTCCAATGCTGTCCACAATGACGCAAGCTTTAAGCAAGGGACAAACACAACAGTGTTAACTATGATCCTGTTTTTGTTTTTGTTTTTAAAACGCACGTGATGCTTTTCCTGCCTAAGCCACCAGGTAGATGTAGGCCAACACCCTTCTCCTGACTTATATTTGCTTAAGAGCCAAATGAGCATCTTCTCTATGAAAAATAGGCACATCAAGGGCTACTTGAAAATCTTCTATGGCTAAAACCTTATGGAAGAGGAGTATCTGTATGCCCTTCTACATGATAAAGCAAGTTTCCTAACAACGATGTTCCAGTTGGTATTAATGCCTATTTGCCCAGCATCTGGCAGTCTAGCATCACTAGAGCTTTGGTGCCCAAGATTCTAGAATCCTAAGTTTCCATTCTGCCCCTGTCGCTCTTGGCACTGCATCTTTGGGCAAGTTACTTAACCTATCTGAGCATCCATTTCCTCATCTGCAAAAAGAAAGAAATATGGGTACACTGCAAAAAATGTACCCATATACCTCACTGGGTCACTGCGAGGATAAAATGACATAAGAAGCCAAAGACGAATGTTCACAGCAACATAATCTGTCATAGCCAAACCTGGAAACAACCCAAATTATTCATCGACAGGTGAATAAAAAAACAAACCGTGGTACATTCATACAATGGAATACTACTCAGCACTAAAACAGGGATGAACAGGCCAAAAAACATACATGAATCTCAAAATAAGTAAGCTGGGTGAGTGAAAAAAGTCAGACCAAAAAAAGTCCATTCTACACAATTGCACTTATATAAAATTCTAGCAAATAAAATCAGTGACAGAAAGTAGATCAGTGGCTGTCTGGGGCTGGAGGGCTGGAAAAAAGCAGGAATGAAGGAGGGGCGTGAGGAAACGCTGGGGCAATGGAAACGTTCCGCATCTTGACGTGGCCGTGGTTTTGTGGGTTTGAACACTTGAAATATGTGCAGTGCAATGTGCTTCAATTATACTTCGATAAACTTGAAAAAAATTAGGAAAAACCTGAGATCAGGAATATAATGTCCTGTCACAGGGGCTTGGCACACAGTGGGCACTCAACAAATGTTAGCTCCATTCTGGGGAAGAACAAATGATCTCATTAGAACCGCTCGGACACACTTAAAGCTGCCAGAGAAAGGAGTCAGCATGTGTAACATTTACTTCTGGGTTTACCAGGACCCAACTATTTAGACAGGCTCTTCCTGGCGAGAAAGCATCGGCAAGGAAGGCAAACAGAAAGATGAACAAGGCTTGGGTTTTGCCCTGAAGGAAACACAAATAGTTTTAATATATGATGTAATAAAAGTGTCAAAAGTATGGTATTGACAAACTATAGGCATGCAGAAGAGAGTAGTTTTGATGGGATGGTTGTCAAGGAGAAACAATTCCAGGTGGGTGGGATCCTGACAAGCAGGAAGGGGTCCCCCTCCAGGGGACAAGTGGGAAAGAGGCCACACAATACTGGCTTGGGTTTCAACTTCATTTATCCAGGGGAACCCGTCACAGAGTTGTGCATAATCAGATGTGTGTTTTACACAAACAGATCCTATCTAGAGAGCAATCTGGCAACTTATCAAGCAAGAGTCTTGACAGTCACATCCTTCAACTCAATAATTCCTGAGAAAATAGTCAGAAATGTGCACAAAGATTTATGTACACCATCGCTTATCACAACATTATTTATAATAGCCCACAGCCCCAAATAATTTAAATGTCCAATAAAAGGGGACTGCTAAATAAATTATGGTATGCCAAGTGATCAAATCATATGTAGCCATTAAGTCATACTTTTAGAGCAAATGGATGGCAGGGTGCATGCCTCACTAAGTCACAAAAAAGCAGGATACAAAAATATATGTTGCATATTCACTCAACAAATATGTATTGATTATGCATACAGTGCTAGGCACTGTTCTAAGCACACAGGGTTCAGCAGAGAATGAAATAGAGAAAATCCCCGCACTCATAGGAAGGGAGTCTAACCTGTAGTGAAGAAAGGCAGACAAACAAGGAAACAAATAGCAAGAAGCAAAATAAATGGCATGTTACATAGTAAGAACTGCTCTGGAGAAAACTAAGGGAAAGATCGGGGAGCTGGGGGAAGGTAGAAATGCTAAGTAGGTGGCCAAGGAAAGTTTCAGGGAGAAGGAGGTAAGGAGACGGGCCAAGGGGTTGCCAGGGAGGACTCCCAGGCAGACGAACTCCGTGCAAATGTCCTGAGGCCTGTGGGCTTGAGGAACAGCAAGGCACAAGCGGCAGAACACCAAAGACAAACGGAGGGAGAATGAGGCAGAGAGAGCTGGTGCCACTCGCGGTGTGAGGGGAGCTGCAGAGGGCTCTGAGCAGGGGAGTGGTGGGATCTGTGGGAGGACACGGGCGGGGCAGGGGGGCCAGGTGGAGTCTCCCCAGTCCTCTCCTAGCTCTTTATAATGGGTATGTGTTCATTTCATAATCAGAGAACAGAAGATGATTCTAGCAAGGAAAGCACAATGCAGAACAGCAGTGTGGATGATACGACCGGAGCACGGGGAAACAGGAGCAAACACGCAGGTTAGGGGCAGCGATGCAGCAGGGCAGCCAGGGACGGTGCTGTCCATGGAGGTTTTATGAGCAAAATTACTCTTTGTGCTAGTAAAAGAAAATAATCACGATGCAAAAAATAAATAAGTAAAAATAAAAGAGAGAAAAAGAACTCCCCCATAATCTCAGCATCCTAACAATCAATATTTAACATCTTGGTGTATTTCCCTCGCGCCTTTTTTCCTAGACATGCTTTCGTTTTTTCCTTAATCATCCTACAATGAATTCAAATGGTTACTGAACAAATAAATGGATGACCAAATGCTCCAAATAATTTTGTGTTACATTAGCTATATTAGAAGTGTCCTCAGACATGGCTTTAATAGGCTTGGGTGATGGAACAGCAACTGTGGTGGGGAGAAGCTATGGTCATAGATATCTGGCCATTTAAGAGGACGGCAGTGACAGGATTCGAGGGCAGCAGAAGGAAGCAATCTGCAGAGGAACACGCTGGGTGCAGTTTTAGTGATTGGAGGGGTACACAGAATGTCCCTGCAGAGGTGCCCAGCTGTCCTCTCTCAGGGCTCAAGAAAGAGTCAGAGCCTCAGCACAGGGATGGTGGCAGCAGGAATGGTAGCCAAGGAGGAGGAGGAGGAGGAAGAGCCCCAGCTGCCCCCACCATTCGCCAGGCACTGCTAAGAGCTTCCCGCGAGCTCCATCTTCTACTCTTCACCACTGCCACATGAGGTGGACACTCACATGCTCCTGTTATAGATGAGGACACTGCAGGCCTGAGAGGCTTAGTAACTTACCCAGTTACTCCAAAGCAGATCCAGGACTCCAAACCACCGACATGAGGGCTTTTACCACTCACCCTCCTTTCTGCTCATAGAAGCTTAAAATATACCCAGGAGCCCAGGGACAAAGTGTCTGAAGATGCCTTCGTTATGTAGTGCCCAAGTTTTGCTCTCAACTTCCTGGGACCCAAAAGGAAAAGAACCCTCTTCCTCTTCCAAAAACACATTGTACATGTTTTCCAGCTGTCAGTTTTAACCTGTTGAGTTCTTTTCCTTTTCGTGTGTATGAGTCTTCTCTCCCCCACCAGAACATGCCTCCCAACCTCCCCCACCCCCAACCAAAACGGCCCAACACTCTGCACACAGTAGGTGCTCAGTAAATGCTTTAGATGTTAACCATTCCTTGCCAGTCGCCCTGGGGCCAGACCTTGGACACTGGTAGTGGTAGGTGACCCAACTCCCTCTGGCTCAGGTGAAGTGAAGCCGAGCCCAGAGGAACGAGCCCTCTTGCAAGACGGTGGCGGGCAACAGGCAGGGGAATCCGGGTGGACGGGCCGGTTCACACGAGGAGAGAAGGCAAACCTTCCTTTCCCACGGGGCTTGCTACGAAACAGAGCCTGCAAACTGGTTGGTGCATGGGCCAAATTCAGCCTATCCATGTGTACTACTTGGCTCATGGTTTTCATTTGTTATAATTTTAATCAGTTGCTATCTTTTCAAAAGTGAGAGGTTTCACATAAAAATCTGGGTTTCTGGAAGCCGTCCCCTTGAGGTTCCCACGGCCCCCACCTGCCCAGCTCTCCGGCCACACCCTGGCAGGCCCTGCCCGCCCGGGGACTCACCAGCACTCAGAGTCGTGAACTCCAGGAAGCGGTATTCATAGGACACATCTATCTTGGTTTCCACCTGTGGCCTCTTCAAAGTTGAATAAATATTCCCAGGCCGTTTTTCATCGCGTTTCTCTAACTTGTTCAATCCGCAACCCATTTCAGCAGCTGCCAGCAAGAGCGAAAAAAAGGGGGTGTGATTTTTTTTTCTGAGATTTTTTTTAACACCCTAGTATAAAAGATGCCTTAATTTTCCTGAAGAATACATAAAGGACTTCAGCCTTTATGAAATCGAGAGTATAATTTAATATACGACCCAAACACAGAGGACTCCGTGCAGTATCCCGGCTGGCTTCTCTTTCTGTTAAGACACCATTACCAGCCATCCTGTGATTTTTAAATGACACCCAAAGCATACCTGTTTTATATCTTTTTTTCCCGCTATCTGAAGAAAATAATACCTCGGAGTGCCCCAGTTCCACTATAATCTGGTATACGTGATTAAAAAATGGGATCTAAAAAGCAATACGGCGCATTATGGTGTCAGCCTGTCTGTAAAAATACAAGAGATGTGTCACCTTCACCATGGTTGCTAAGAGGGAATAAGTTGTTGTTACAATTTCCAAACTTCAGAGTCCTTTCTACCCTCAACAGTAATTATTTAGACAGGAAATTTATATTCATAAAACATCTCTAAAAGTCGATGTGGTATTTTTATGGGCCTTGTCTAAAAGTCCCCCTTTTCTTCTTTCTTAGACCAAACAGCAGGAAATAATAGTATGCTTCCATGCTCTTAGAGTCATTTTAGACCAAAATGAAAACTGACTGAACACTAATAGCAGGGCTAGAGAAATTGGAAGCACAAATCCACATGTATTAGAGCAAAGAGCCGTGGCTACGGTTTGAAAAGAAAATGGAGAAATGTTCAAATAATGTGCATATTAGGGTGGGCTGAGCTTCCAATCTTTCAGGGGATTAGAAACAATGGAAGTTCTCCATTTAGACAGAATGACATCCATGAAATGACTTGTTATCCACTCCCTAAACTTCGGCAGAAGACATTTTCCTTTTGTGTTTTGAGTCCCACCAACACTTCCCTCCTCTCCGAGGTACCAGTGCTGCCGTCAGAACATATTTCACAAAAATATTAACCAACCGGCCAAGAATATCACACACAGAAACGCGGTGACTGCTTCCTTTCAGAGATAAGAATTTCCTTTTGCTTAATACATTCACAAGGCACCCAGCTTCCTAAGGCAATTTGGCAAGCTCCGGAAAAACAAACCGAGCCTCAAAAAGGCAGTGCGGGGGTGGGACGAGGGAGTGGAAGGAGGTGGTGTAGTGACCACCAGACTATACTTTTCAGTAATTAAAAAAAAAGTCTGAAAGAATGGACAAGAACAGGAAGGCTTACTTATGCCTTAATAAGGGAACATTAGTGTCCAAATGGCCAGAGCAGACATGATTTACGTGCAATCTGCATGAACTGATTACTTGTAAAATACTCTGTAGTTCTGCAGCTAGAACAGCTGATACGTACAGAGGCTGCAAATGTAGCTGCTAAAAAGCAAGCCGACTGGCAGCCACTGGGGCAACGCAGAAGAGAAATGGACAGGAGGGATTCCAAGTGCTGGGAACAGAGACTCTGGCCAGAGGAGTGCTACTGCCACCAGAACTGCAGAGCCCAAAGGCTCACCAGGTCACTCATTCGTGTGGGTGACTGCACACCCACGGTGGGCAAAGCACCATCAGCAGTTCAGTGCGGTCTCCGCCCTCAAGGAGTTGAGCCTGGTAAGAGAGGAGGGCCATTCAAGTTATAACACAAGATGGGAAAATGGCAGGGCCCAGAGAGGTAAGTGACACGGGAGCATGCAGAGATGGAGGGAGAGCGCAGCAAGAGCAAAGGCACGGCGGCAGGAAACGGCGTGTGAAGGGAAAGCACAGGCTGGAAAGGCAGCCTGAGGTTATGAGTGTCAGAGAGCCAGGGCCACCACTAGCCCACAGGGTGCCTCTGTGAGAAGTAGAAAAAGGGCCACCTCCTCCGAGGGACTCGGTCCTGTCCCAGCCACGGCTTCCTGAGTGGAGCAAGAGCTGGATCCAAGCCCCTACTTACCCCTTTGTGAACAACCTTTAGAACTGTACCTGGCGGTCCTCCATCAGTACGGGAAAAGCTAAGCAAAGTAGAATATTTCAGAAGTGATATAGCCATATAGATAAACATGAAGGTGGAGGCAAAGATTTCTTACACAGAACACAAAAGGCTTTAACCACAAAAGAAAATCTTGATAGAGTAGACTATATTAAAAACTTCTGTTCCTCAAAATACACCTTAAAGAGTGAAAAGGTAATCCAGGGTAATCCGGCTTCTTTTAAGAAGCTGTTTGCAATACATTTATCTGGCGGTGTGCTGGTAAAACATCTCTCCAAGAAGGGAGAAAAGCCCTGATTTGTAGTGTTTGCCAATTTTCTGTGGTGTAAACTTGCCCACCGCGACAGGTTTCAAGCTACCAACGTGAGGTCTGGAGGCAGAGTTGGGAAGAGATGCCACAGTCAGCTCTGCAGAGCCGGTGTGTACTGGCTCCTGCACGCCACTGCATTAATTCAACAAAGGGCTCATACCCACAATCAAAGAACTCCTGCAAATCAATAAGGAAAAGATAGGCTACCTGATAACAAATGGGCAAATTGCCTAAACAAGCACTTACAAGGGAGGATGTGCAAATGGCCAAGGAACATACGAAAAGAAGCTCAACTTCATTACTCATCAGGCAAATGAAAGGAAGACCACAGTGAGATATAATAAAAACATGCATCTGCCAGAATAGCTAAAAACATTTTAAAAACCAGTAACACCAAGCGTTGGCAAAAATATGAAGCAAAACGAACTTCCCTACACTGATGGTGGGAGTGTAAACTGGTACAACCACTCTGGAAAATAGGCAATATGTAGGAAAGCTGAATATACACCTATCCTTTGACCCAGAAATTCCTCTCCTGGGAATACACCAGCAGAAATGGGCCCAAGTGGGCATCAAAGACACGTACCCGAGTGCTCACAATAGCACTATTCAGAATAGCCCCATATTGGAAACTGCCCAAATGCCTTATGGTAGAATAGATAAATAAATTGTGGCATAGTCACACAACAAAATATTAATAACGCAATGAAAATAAAGAAACTAGGATCACACACAACAACACAGATGAATGTCAAAACCAAAAAGGAATGAGGGTGGAGGGAAGCCAGACACAAAACAGTACCTACTTTCTCGTTCCCTTTGTTTAGAGTTCCAAAACAGGCAAAACCAATCTCTAGTGTTAGATGCTGGAGTTCTGGTTACCCTGCGGGGGAACAGTGACTGCATGGGAGTGTGGGGGGCCTTCTGGGGTACGAGTCATGTTGTTTCTTGATCTGGCTGCTGGTTACACAGGTGTGCTCAGTTTGTGACAATTCACTGAGCCACTGAGCTGTCTGCTGATTAATTTGTGGGCTTTCCCATACTTACATTATGCTGAAAAGTTCAAAAATACATAAACAAATACGTGGCCCTGTAGATGTGCAAAAACACCTTCAACAATAATGTTAAGTTGGAATAAAGGTAAAACACAAAATCATTCGCATACTGGGCGTAAATTCTTCCACATAAAAACTGAAAGCAACATTTACAGTAGGCAGTTCATCTAGTGTTAACTTTTCCAATAAAGTCACTTGTGTGCACACTATAGAGCTCTGAGAAAGAGAAAGGACTATTTTCTATGTTGGGATGGGGGCACGGTCCCCTTACTGGCCCTTACCTAGGATTTAATGGACACGAGGCGGAGGAGTGGACAGGTTGGCAAGCAAGGGAAGGTAGTCATGCCGTACCCTGCCACATGCTCAGGCAGATGTGCCTCACTCTGGAAGGCTGAGTGTTTGGGGACCTCCAAGAAAGATTCTCTTCCTCAAAAATCCTCCCATTTTTGTTACCCTATTATATAAATTCTAGCATTAGAAATTCATTTCTTTGAAATCAAAATTACTCTTCTTAAGAATCTCCTTTGAAAGCACAAATATCTCCAAGTAAGGAGAACAAACTAAGCCCCCGGTAGCCACTATCACTTTAGTATGATTTAATTTTATCTATAACTTTTTTATTTTAATTAATTTCTTCTATAAAGGACAGATTTCCTGACAGCAGAAAGAAAGGAGAGGGTTACCAGGATGAGTAAGAAAGACTCAGAGAAAGTTGGGGGAAGGGTGATATCAAGAAGTACTGGAAAAAGTCTTCTGATTCACAATTTTGAATTTAAGATTTCAATAAACTATCCCAAACTTGAGGTCTCTGACCACGTTTACCCCAAATGGCATTGTGCTTGGTATCATAAGACATAAGGGCACTCTGGGCAAATCATCTATGTGATCAGACACAGAAAAGATAAACAATACGTTAAACTAAATTTGGCCTGAGGATGCTTCCATGCTTGAGTCCTGCAACACAACTTAGTATCTAAACTAACTGAAAGCCTAGCTTAGGAGTAAACTTTTGTAACAAATAGCTGAGTCTCAGCCAATCACAGCGGCCAAGCTTCAGTCAATTGTAGCCAGCTGACTGATCAGACCATGTGCAAATAAGGCAAAAGTGGAGCTGTAACCAATCCTGCTGTAGCCAGTTGAGCTGTCTCTGTACCTCACTTCCATTTTCTGTACCCAAATGCTGCCTGACCGTGTTGCAGGCTGCAGTTCTCAGAGCTGCCCAACTTGCAAGTCATTCTCTGCTCAGTTAAGCTCTGTTAAATTTAATTTGTTTCAAGTTTTTCTCAATACCAGCCAGCAGATAAACTGTAGTATCAGTGAATCCTTGGGGGTCTCCAACTTTAGAGACTCATTTGTTTGGAGTGCAACCCTCGCTAAGCAACTGCTTTTAAAGCACAGTTCTCTCTGGGAAAGGAGACACAGGAAGCAAGCAGTTGCTGGCCATCAAAACCTTAATGTGAACCTGTTCCTCTTACTCTTGTATAGGGGCCCTACCTTGCTCCCTGCTGGTGCACCTGCATTCCTTTTATTTCTCCTTGCATTCTTCCCCCAACCTCCACCCCTGCTAAAATAGGAAAGACTTCTACATCATTCCAAAAATAGCTATTACAGTCCCTACTATGCTCAAAACAAATCAGAAAAATCTAGCTTACAAAAAGGAGGAAGAATAAGATATAACAGTGCCTTACATTATTGTAGAGTTTTGTAAACTTGACTGGGAGATTCCCAAACCATGCTCACACTAGAATCCTGCAAGAGGCTGGAGGCAAGGGATGGGTGGTCTTTGAGGGCAGTGGGAGGGGAGGCAGAGGGAAGAGTCTAGGAACAGTATCGCCAGATTCGGGCAGAAGACACCCAGAGTGGCTGCACATTCCCTCACCTAGACATTCAGGGAGTGTCACCGTAGGAGCACATCTCCCTCAGGGATCAAGGTCTCCAATGGGGTGGAAGATAAATGGTAAGTGGGATGGCTTTTTAAGGTGGCTCCAAAATCCACTGACACTTCTCCAAGGAGATGTAGGGTCGATGTCACCTCCCCTGAATCTGGGCTCCATGGCTGCTTGATCAATAGAATATGACAGAATGACACAGGGCCAGTTTCTGGACCCAGGCCTCAAGAAACAGGGAGCGTTCACTCCCCGACTCTTGGGATGGCTGCTCTTGAAATGCAGCCACCATGCCATGAGGAAGCCCAAGCAGCCCCAAAGAGAGGCCCATGCTCAAGAGGAGCCGACAGCCAGGACCAACCTGCCGGCCATCTTGCCAGGGAGCCATCTTGGAAGCAGATCCCCTGCCTCCGTCAAGCTGATGATGCCACATGGAGTGAAGACAAGTGGTTTCTACCAAGCCCTGCCAAAACCACAGATTCCTGAGCGAAATAAACTACTGTTGTTGTTCTAAGCCTCTCAGTTTTGGAGTGATTTGTTTACACAATGGGTAACACACACCAAGTATGCTTATAACACCCACGGCCTGCCCCCACTGAGCTCGGCCTGCATTTAGGGGCTCTGTGGCAACCACGTACCCTTGGAAGGACATTTGGGTTGTTTCCAGTCAGGTTGATTATGAACAAAGCAGCTATAAACATCGCATAGAGGTGTTTATGTGGACATAAGTTTTCATTCTCTAGGGTAAATACCCAAGAGTGGGGTTGCTGGGTTATATGGTAAGTGCAGGGGCTTCTGTCTATACCCTCAGGGTGGCCAGATGCTGCCACCATGAGAGGTGTGTGGGCAGTGATACTTCTGAAAGATCAGCAGACCAGCCCCTCCTCCACCTGCTCGCACGGGGCATCAGCTCACCACGGAAGCATGAGCAGTGGTGCTATTCCTTGGCTATCTCTTCTTTTTTTGTTGTTTTTGTAAAAGGCATATGCTGAAAATCACCTGTGTCTGCAGAGACGCCCCCAGTACTTTATCTATGGTACATCCTACTCCCGTAGCTCTGCCCCTCCAAATTCCCCTGGTCACCTCACGTTGACACTTAACGTAAACTAGGTTAGTTATTTCTTGTGTAAGTTGATTGTCAGATCAGCTTTGATTGACAGTTGTACAGGTGTTTGTTTTTCCTTTTTTTTTTTAATCTTTGTCTTCTCAGCAGACACCTCTGTAACTATGTATGTAGGTGTCCCGTCCCTAGCATCAGGGTACCAAGAAAAACCTTCCAAGAGGTCTTCAAAGGCAGAGGAAAGAAAGGAAGTCTTTCCACATTCCTATGGTGAATCAGTGGGAAAATAGCCAAAATATACATACAGTTCTCTAGCGGAAATTGGTAAGAGCAATTAGGAACTAGATGCTTTCTAGGGAGGAAAGCAATCAGAGGAAGGTTCTGAGACCAAAACTGCAAGAAAAGGACAGTAGATATTGCAAATGACCACGAAGCCAAGATCATCTCTCAAATGGTGATGTTTTGGAAAAATCAATTCTTTCTAAATCAAACCTAGAGTAGAATGTGTCTTTGGTACATGGTGGACCAGCTTCATGCAGGAGCTGGCAGCTCCATGAGGAGGGAACTTAGGTTCCAAATTCATTCATCCAACCATTTATTCAACACACATTTCTTTTTTTTTTTCTTCCAAGACAGAGTCTCACTCTGTTGCCCAGGCGAGAATGCCATGGTGTCAACCTAGCTCACAACAGCCTCAAACTCCTGGGCTCAAGCAATCCTTCTGCCTCAGCCTACCGAGTAGCTGGGACTACAGGCATGCACCACCATTAGTTGTCCAGCTAATTTCTTTCTATTTGTAGTAGAGATGGGGTCTCGCTCTTGCTCAGGCTGGTCTCGATTTCCTGACCTCGAGCGATCTGCCCGCCTCAGCCTCCCAGAGTGCTAGGATTACAGGCATGAGCCACCACACCCGGCCTCAACACACATTTCTTAAGGTCTGCTTTGAGTCAGGCACTCGGTTAGGAAATACAAAAACTGGCAAGGCCAGGCCCTGCCATCAAGGAGATCACAGATGAAAGGAGAAGAAAGGTAATGAACAGAAAGACACACGGTGCAGTGAGGCTGGCTATTCTGGAAGTCTGGACAAAGTACAAGGCATTCAGAGAAAACTGATGTTGTATGAAACACAGAGCACACCACCATAGTCTTGGCTCCAGAAGAAGCTGATCAGCAATGGGGTATAATGAATGTCCTGTGTCATTTTAAATGTTGAAATTATTACTTTAAAAGTATTGCCACTTTGTTTCTGAAATGCTTCCCAAAATGCCCATGAAACACTGGAAAACCACTTCAAAAGGATCAGCTTCTTAAAAGATTATTTTTCAGCCAGAATTTATAAAAGGCTCAGTTTAAAAATTCATTTTTACTATCAACTGGCATGCACACATTTAAATAATGGGGGCAATAGACGTAGTTATATTTTCAAATACGAATTAGTTTCATTAAGAGTGAGCCCTCATTTACCATACTCACTGCTAATCGGAGGCAGCCTGTAAAGCTAATTTTAACAAATGCCAACAGCTCGTGACAAGCACCCAGAGACGGGGCAATCATACTCGACGATGCCGGATCAGCTGGCAAGCTTGCTTTTTTATTTCTACACTCAAATTCCATATTTGAAGACTCAAACGTGTTTATTACTTTAGTCGTCCAAAGCAAAAACTGATCATCCAAATTAAGAAGTCTTTACATGATAACGACATATCTGGCAATCCAGAAATATAAATGAAAACTTCAAAATTCAGAAAACTATTCAGATGGGGTCAAATTTTGATATTCTGAAAACGCAGTCTAAGAAACTCAAGGGTAAGTAAAATGTACCTGTGGAAAGTGTCCCTGATCCAATGCCAGGAGTAAAGAGCCACCTACATGAAACAATATTATTGTATAGCACCACTTTTTAAAAGTGCCCATGTATCTATTTGCATATAAAACCCACATTTTTAAAAAACTGGCAGGACAGGGACCACATGTTACAGAACTTTCCTCTGGGTCATAAGATTATGGGTGACATTTCCAGGTTTTCTGTGTGGAGCATGCATTATTTTGGTAGTTGAAAACAATAAGGGGTGTCATAGCCAGTCTCCAAGATGGGCCTCCATGATGCAACTGGTATCCACACCCTTGTGTGGTCCCCTCCCACGCTGAAAAGGACCAGCCTCTGTGGCCAATAAGATATTGTGGAAATGACGGAGTATGATTTCCAAGGCTAGGTCATAGGAGACATTATCGGCTCCACCTTGCTCTCATAGATCTCTGGGGACAGCCCCCAGCCCTGATGTGAGGACACTCTATCCGCCCAGTACAGAAGTCCCCAGTGCAGGGAAGCAAGGCCTCCTCCCAACAGCCAGCACCAACCTGACACCACGTGGAATCCTGCAGCCCTGCTGACATCTTGCCTGCAACCTCAGAACCACCCAGCTAAGCCACTGCTGGATTCCTGATGCACAGAAACCACGTGTGGTAATACGTGTTTGTTATTTTAAGCCTCTAGGTATTGGAGTAATTTGTTACACAACAGAACATACAAGTGGGGTTTACATTATAAAAAGAAAACACTTGCTTCCCACCACTCCCCCGCCCACCAGCGTCTCAGTGGGGGTCTGCTCCAGAGGACATTTCCGCTCTGCTGCTCTCCCCATTGCAGCCGCCCTTCCCTAGACACAGCACTCTCTCAGAACCTGCGACTCAACGTGTGGGCCTCAGGCCAGCAGTGTCAGCAGCACCTGGGAGCTTGCTAGAAATGCAGAATCCCAGGCACCACCCCAGCCCTCCTGAATCAGAAGTGACCTTTGAACAGCAAGCCATTCATTGAAGTTTGACTCAGAGTAAAGCCTGAGAGCCCTTGGGCTATGGCAGTGGTTCTCAACCCTAGCTGCACAGTGGAATCATCTGGAAAGCTGCCCAAAGTCCTGGCGCCCAGGCATCTGGGGGCAGGGCCCAGGCACCATCATTCTTTAAAATCCCCCAGCTGACTTAACATGCAACCAGGGCTGGGAATCAATGCTCTGGGTAGGGCAACCCCAGTCTTTTTCCACTCCCAACCCTCTCCAATCGCCTAACAGCCAGAGCTCAGCGGGGCCTGGGACCTTCCCTAAGCCTCATGTCCAGGACTGAGAACCACCGTCCAGAACTCGGCCCCACGGGCTCCCTTGGTTCCACACCCCCAATCTCTTGAATCTCTTTCCACTTCAGACACCCCCTTCCCAGCCCTCTCTGCTGTCCTCCCAAACACAGGCATACCCCTAAACTTCCATCCTCAGCCCTCCTCCTGCCTGACTTCCCTAAAATTATTGTAATTATAAACCACTTCAAACATATGGAAAAGTATAGAAAATGAGACATCTGTGTACCCATCACTTGGATTTAACAAATGCTTACATTTTACCTTATTTGCTTCACATCTTTTATTTTTTCACTAGTAAGGCTTCTCGGACACAGCCTCCACACCCTTCCTTTTCTCCCTATCCATCTATCCCTGCATTTACTATTTTACAATCTACATATAACACCCAGAACAACATACGGCAGAGATCCTGAGACCCTCTCAGTTCATGGTGTGCTTAGTTTCTTGGTATGTCTTGTACGGTACTCCCTAGGCTAAAAGAATACCTAACAGTTAGTTCTATTTACTAAGTAGTTAGGTCCAAACAACTTAATACTTTATATAGCCTAACAATTTACTAGCCTTTTGGAAAAAATAGTACACATAAACTGAAAAAAAAATTTTTTTTCTCTCATTCTTAACTAACCACAATGACTTACTAATGGGGAAGTGTGTATCTGATGGGTACCACACACCTTCTGAAACCTAGGAACCACACTGGACACCACCACCCTCACTTCCTGTTCCATAATGATTCTCTTAGCAACCACCCAAGATCCAGCTTCATAAGGCTATGATGTCATCGAAAGGAATGAAGTGCCGTCTGACGGTGGTATTGTGAGTGGCTCAAGCTAGTCGTTAGCGTGGTACCCAACGCACGTCAAGCACTGCTGCATCTCCTTCAAAAATGTAAAATATCCCTTGGCACCCCCTGTGAGTAGCTGCAACACCCTGGGGTACCTAAGCACAGAATTTGGAAACCACCAACATGTGTGTGCTCAAAAAGTCAGGTACATGATATTGTCCCCCCTTAGCATTGACATGCCATCTCTTGCCCCAACTTAACCCACTCCAGGCAGACATCTCCAAGGACCTGTGTCAACACCCTCACCTGGAACTTTCCCAGCACTTCCAGAAGAATATGCCCCAAAGAAAGGGCGACACCCTGCCCAACAAGCCTGCTCTTCCTCCTGCATGCCTCATCTCTGTGGGGAGACATCCAGGCTCAAAACCCCAGGTGTCAGCCGGCTCCTGCCCCCATGCTCGCCCTGACACTGGCCTGCCCAGCCCAGTGGATGCTTTCCATCCCTCCAGCGCACTCTCCTAGACACCTGCCTTTTCGGGACAATCCGATGCCTTCCTTGAATCTGGCTTCCCCTCACCTATTTAATTCCTATCACCAGCTTTTGCCATGCTAACAATTCTGCACCACACAGGTGGCTCAGAAACCATAACCGCACCACTGTCCAGCTTGGACAGCCTCAATCTCACCCCACCCTCCCTTCTTTGCAGTCCTGCTCCCGCCGTTTCCAGAGTCATGTCAAGGCTAAGCCACTTGATCTTTTGTAGATGCTCAGAACTCTCCAGACACCACTCCTTTACTGGACCTCCACCCAGCATTCCTTTCCTTTCCATCTTGACCCTCTCTCTATATTAGTCAAGGTTCCCCAGAGAAACAGAACTGACCAGATGTGTACGTATGTGTGTGCATATCTAGACAGCTGGAAATGGACAGATAGACAGATTGACAGGGAGAGACAAAGAGAGATATTTATTACTTAGAATTGGCTCATGCAATTGTGGGGGCTGACAAGTCCAAACTCTTCAGGGCAGGACAGAAGGCTGGAAACCCAGGGAAGAGTTGATGTTACAGTCTTATGGTTTGTTTCTTTTTTTTATTTTAAGACAGAGTCTCACCACTCTGTCATCCCAGCTAGAGTGCAGTGGCGTCATCATAGCTCACTGCAGCCTCAAATTCCTGGGCTCGAGCGATCCTTCTGCCTCAGCCTCCCAAGTAGCTGGGACTACAGGCCTACACCATCACACTGGGCTAATTCTTCTATTTTTAGTAGAGACAGCGGTCTAGTTCTTGCTCAGGCTGGTCTCAACCTCCTGAGCTTAAGCAATCCTCCTGCCTCAGCCTCCCAGAGTGCTAGGATTACAGGCGTGAGCTACCGCGCCCGGCCAATGTTGCAGTCTTGAGTCCAAAGTTAGTCTGGAGTCAGAATCCCTTCTTCCTTGGAGGATTTCAGTACTTCTTCTTAAGGCCTCCAACTGAACAGATGCGGCCTACTCACATTATGGAGAATAATCTGTTCTTCTCAAATTCTGCTGATTTAATTATTAATCACATCTAAAAAATATCCCACAGCAACACCTAGACTAGTGTTTGACCAGCAACTAGGCACCATGGCCTAACCAAGCGGACCAGAAAATGAACCATCAGACCCTCTTTCAGGGCTGGGCTCTAACCAGACTGCCACTCCAAGCTGTGTATTCATTAACAAATATGCATTGAGCACTTTCTATACAAAAGGCCTATGCTGGCAATACCAAAGTAAAACAAAAGAGATACACACAAAAAAGAACAACCCCGCCCTTGGGGACCTTACCTCTTCAGGATCAGAAAAACAGACAATAGAAAAATAAAAATATTATATGAAATTTAATGTTTGAAGTAAAATAACACAAGGGAGAAGAGATAGCAATCACAGAGGAAGGAGGGACAGTTTTTAAAGACAGGATGATCACCCAAAAGGTGACATATAAGCAAACTCATGAGGAAGATACCAGAGGGAGCCACGGGCTATGGGGGAGGGTGGGCCGGGCAAGGCCAGGCAAGGCAAACCCCAACCTGGGGTGTTGGGCCCGTGGGAGTTAAGGACATTGGCTTTACCCTGACTGAGCTGGAAGCCCCTGGCAGCGGCCCCCAATCTTTCTGGCACCAGGGACAGTTTGCATGGAAAACAATTTTTCCATGGACCGGTGGTGGGGGGATGGTTTGGGGATGATTCAACCACATTACATTTACTGTGCATTTTATTTCTATTATTATTACATTGTAATATATAATGAAATAATTATACAACTGCCATAGGTTGGGAACCCCTGCCCCGGAAGGTTTTAAGCAGAGTGGAGACATGAATCACTCTGGCCGTGACCAATCATGGAATGGGAGGACCAGATGGTAGTAGGTAGAGGTGTGAGCAACAGTCAAATTCCGGATATTTTTTGAAGGTAGAAAACAGGATATATTGATGGTTTGGAAACAGGGGACGAGAAAAAGAGGATGTCCAAGCCACCTGTAGGGTTGGTCACCTGAGCCACTGAGAAGCTGGGGCAGCCATCTTCTGAGGTGGGGAGTGAGAGGAAGCCAGGAGTTTGTTGTAGCCATGTCAACTCTGTCCAAGTGGATGTGTATGCTGTGCAGTGGGATGTACCGGTCTGAGTTCAAGGGAGAGCTCTGGAGATTTTGGTAAATCCTCACCTTCCACATGACAGAAATTTCTAGAAGGCAGCAGGTGCATCTTCTTCATCCCCAATAGCAGCTACCCCAATGCCCTGCCCCTAACAGATGCACAATAAATAGCCAGTCAATACCTTTCAGGAACAGGGAAGGCACTTAATCTGATAAAGGATGGAAAATGGCCTTTGGAATATTCCCCTGTGGCTCTCAAGTTCACTTTCTTAACAGTACAGCACAGGGGTTGGGTTCACAGGCTCTGGGATGAGACTAACTAGGTTCAAATTCTGGTGCCCCTACTCCTAGCTATTTGACCTCAAGGAAGCCTTTTAACCTCAATGTTCTCATCTGTAAAATGGGGACAGCTGCAGCATCTACCCGTAGGATGAGGGTTAAATAAGGTAGGGTGAGTTAATATTTAACAGGGCTTAGAAGAACTCAAGCACGTAGAAAGAGCAGTATACATGTTAGCTATCTTAGTGCTCTATTAGTATTACTTGTTATCCACTATAAAGATTCCTTCTGACCTGCTCTGGCCTAGAGTCATCATTACACCACACTGAAAAGGGTGCTCATAGGATGTCACAAGATACTGGATTATTCCCAAAGACCTCTCTAAATTAAAGAAGTGTTTAAAGGAACAGTCTGATTTCTTATATATATGTTTCCAAAATTTGGTAGTACATGAAATGGACATGTTCTATTAACCAAAATCTCAAAATCTGTGATTAACCAAATCTTTTCCTTTTTTCTTTTCTTTTCTTTTTCTTTTTTTTTTTTTTTTTAGACAGAGTCTCACTTTGTAGCCCAGACAATAGTGCATTGGAAACATCATAGTTCACAGCAACCTCAAACTCCTGGGCTCAAGTGACCCTCCTGCCTCAGCCTCCCAACTAGCTGGGACTACAGGTGTGCACCACCATGCCCATCTAATTTTTCTATTTTTTGTATAGATAGGGTCTTGCTCTTGCTCAGGCTTGCTCAGGCTGGTCTAAAACTCCTGAGCTCCAGTGATCCTCCCACCTCGGCCTCCCAGAGTGCTAGGATTATAGGTGTGAGCCACAGCATGCAGCCAACCAAATCTTTTCTTATCCAACTTTACGAATAAAATCTATTACAATAGTTTCCCCAAATCTGAGGAAGTTGAGAGCTACTCGATACAACTTGAAGGATTCCTCAGGATGCAGGGTGAAATGCAAAGTAGGGAGTTTCAAAACACATAAACACACACACACACACACACACACACACACACACACAAGCATGGAAGCTGATAATCCTCCATAAAGAAAAAATTCTGACCCTCAAGGAGGTCTGCCTATGGAACAGCAAAATGATATTTCAGGTGTAAAAGCCAAAGAAAGCTGTCAGTGGGTGCATTTGGCTTCCTGGCTGAAAGAATGTGGAAACCTCCAATACAGGATCATAAAGCAACATATGAGTTGTCAGCCTCAAACAAACTGAACAAAGCATAGCTTCTGTTGATTTTCCACCTCTGGCCAGCCTCACTTCCCACTGACCCTCGAGGACTAGATTCCCCCTTCCTTTGAACCTGATTCTTGAACCTGATTCTGCAGTAGTGCACACCATACAAGACAGAGACCAGAGGTACCATCCCTCCACTGTCCTATGTAACTGGGACACTGAAGTGGCCAGCCCTTCCCATCACTGCCTGCTCCCCAGATGCAGGTCAGACCAAAGAAAATCCCAAAGAGAGCCTTCAAGTACCCTAAATGGTGTCTCCTCCATCTCAGTCTTGGCAGGTAGCCATCACTACAGAATGTGACCTGATTTTCCAGCTCTTTGGTTCTGACCCACTGAGAGCGATTTTTCTTCCTGAATTCAGCCCAGGTAGGGAGTAAGTCACACAAATGCATATTTAAAAGCTGAACCAAATTCTTATTTGGAGAGCAAGGAATTAGCAGGGCTCAAGCAGCGGCTACTGCTTGCTGGCTACACAGATCTTTTATGAGAAAGCATCTTGATAAAATATGCAATGATGATAACAAAAGCCCCTTTGGGGGCCAAGGAGAAAAGGGAAACTCCAATTCATGTCAAAAACTGATATGGATGGAAGGATCACACACACACAAAAACCTTTAAATGGTAAACATAAAAGAAATGTCTGGCTAAATTTATCTCTTTGTCAGTACAAAATAGCCTAAGCCTTAGCCAAGTCTGTTACCAATTCTTAAACTGAAGGGAAAAAAGGAAATGCTTATTTAGAGAAGCACTATCAAACAGAATGCTCAGCAGTGAAGGAAATACTCTATGCGATCCAATTCAGTAGCCACTAACCACATGTGGCTCTGGACCACCTGAAATGTGGCCATAAGACTGAGGAACTGAATTTTTAATTTTATTTCATTTACATTTAAATGTCAATAGCGACATGTAGCTAGCAGCTACTGTATTGGACAGCTCAGCTACAGACACTCAAATCAAACAGCTGGCAACAGCTTTCTGTTCCTTCAGTAAAATTACAATCCTAATCAACCAACAATATCTTAAATTATAACCAAAATTAGTACAGGTCCCTGGCTGTACCAAATTCAACAAGCTTAAAAGAAAAAGAAAAAAACCTCAAAAACTAAAGAAAATTATTCCAGTGTGGCATTTCCTGTAACTTTGCTCTGACTATCCAGTTCCCATTTCTGTTATACTGTGGCTTCGTGGAATTGGAAATCTGTGCTTGTAGGTGAATTCTGCATTTGCTGAACCAGAATGTCACAGTCTCTCCCCTTAAGGTCCTTGGAAACATGAAAATGTGAACTCAGAGTAAAGTAACCTCACTAAGCTTCAGTTTCCTCAAAGCTAAAGTGCAGATAATATTAGTACTCCCAGATAATGTGTATAAAGTGCCCAACAGTGCCTTGCATAGAGTAAGCACTCAGCAAGTGGTAGCTATAATTATTAGTATTTTTGTTAATAAAAATATTAAAATCTGCAATAACAAAGAACGGTGCTAATACAATGAAAGTTTGCAGTCAACAAAGTTTTCCTAGGCCCAAATACTCTGAACGTGTTTCCCAGGCTATGGCCAAGTGGCCTCTAGTAAAATACATCTTGGAGTCCTGACACTTTGTCACCCACTGTCAAGTTCCAGAGAGGCAATAAGCAAGATGGGTAGCACAAGTCACAAAAGTCATTCAGCCAATGTTTACTGTGCCCCTACCCAGTGGCTGGCACTGTACTAGGCTCTGGAAGATGAAGGAACAGAACCCAAACAGTGTAATCAATGTCTCAAGACTGCACCATCTGCCATCTGACCCTTGCAAAGCATGGGAAGCACTGGGACACCTTGATGAGATGCAAAAATGTCATTCTGGCGTCCCAGTTAGGCAGAAAGGTGCACTTCCTGTTTCCTGGACCAGCCAAGACCAGGTTCTGATGCTGTCCCCACAGAGAGGGACTAAGGTATAAGGCAACTGAGGGGCACATGCCCATCTTCTCAGCCAGGAAGTTAAGAGAGGCAGCAGCAGGCCCTGTTTCTCACTGTCAGGCCAAATCACTTTTGCAGGAGAGCCTTCTTTGAGTCTTCAAAAAGCCAAATTGACTTGCCTCACAAAGCAAACACAGCCCATTTCAACAGCCGGCCGCTGCCCAAGCTGTTGAAGTCCAAGGGGAATCTACACCAAGTTTACATCAACCAGACCAATAGGCCAGAAATCTCCCAGGAGTTTCTAAGCAGAAGTTTAGTGGAATTCTGTGGGGTTATTTTTCTTTTTACAGAAAGTGCTCAATCTTCTTTCATAACTGAGGGTACATTCCCCCATGGAGTCCCCTTCTCTGGAGATATCTAAAAATAAAATATTCATCTGATCACCTACAATAATTTAAGTTTAAACCCATTTACTGGCAGGGTCAGGGATTTCCTATATTCCTCCACCTATAAAAACAACATGCTCCAGACTGTTTCAGGTGGTCCCAGTGTCTGGGTCTCTCTGGCTCCAGAACACTAGTCAAATTATACTCTGGATTTTGAGATAGGAAAGACACAGTGTTATATCTGGGATCTCATACCGGTATTCTTCGCTGGCAGGAGTGTAAAACGGCATAACCATGCTGGGAAAAGTTCTGGCAGTTTTCTTACCAGGTCCACATAAACCTCCTCTATGACCCAGCAACTCACAGTTAGGTATTTACCCACAAGAAATGAGAACATATGTCCCTAGGAAGACTTATACACAAATGTTCACAGCAACTTTGTTTATAACCAAAGAAAAAGGGGGGAGGGTATAACCCATGTGCTCAAGAACAAAAGAATATCTAAACAAAATGTGGAACAGACAAATCCGGGAATATGACTCAGCAATAAAAAAGACCACATTACTGATACAACATGGATGAATCTCAAAAACATGCTGAGTGGAAAAAGCTTTACATGATACTGCTGAATTCCACTTATACGAAGTTCATGGACAGGCTAAACTAACCTATGATGAGAAACAGGGCAGTGGCTGCCACTGGGAAGTGGGGGCAGGATTCACTGAGAATGGGGATGAAGGAACCTTCTGGGCTGATAGTAATGTTTTGTGTCTTGATAGGGACTACGGTTACACAGGTGCATGCATCTGTCAAAACATTATGCAAATTTCTACATTTGTGCATTTCACTATGTATGTAAATTTCACCTCAAGAAAACCATGAACATATATTGAACTCTAAATAATAAAATGTATGCTGAAATGTTTAGGAGCAACCTGCACCAATGTCAGTAATTTACTTTAAAATGCATGAAACAATTATCTGGACTGATGGATGGATGGACGGATAGAGGCACAGATGGATGGACAGATGTGCAATAAAGCCAATAAAACAAAATGTTAATTACAGACTCCAGGTGTGTGTATTTAGGTGGTCACTATTCTTGCAACTTTTCTATATCTTAAAAAATGGGATGGAGGAGATAGAGTCAGTGTCCTCTCTCTCCTTCATCCACCAAGTTAGGAATCTGTCAACGCATCCATGCCCACCAAGCCATGGGATCACATAATTTCAATTCTGCTTAAAAGTGAAGACTGGAAGAACACAAGCAGCTTTACAGGAACTCACATCATTCATGCCACAGATTTTCTGCCTGTTTCCCTACAGACAAAGCAATTATTTGAATGGAAGCCAAAAATTCCTGCTCAAGAGGGAGAAAAAGAACTCACAGACTTGTATTCCCAATTTATTCTTTCAATTCCTGCACCAAATCTATTAGCTAACTGCACAGCACTCCACTTCCATTTGCCCCATGTCCGTGCAGCCAAAAAGCGAACAAAGAAAAACCAACCCAGTGACTTATACAAATGCAGCCAGAGGATGACGTCCCAGCTCTTGGACTTGGACTACTCAGGGGGGCCAGAAACCCCACTGAAGGCAAAAGAGGATGCAGAGCTCAGTCTGAGGTTAAAGTGATTTCACTGAGATTAGCACACACGCACCAAAGAGCCCCAAACAGCTTGTTGCTTAACCCTTCTGTGGGGTTTGGTGACATCTAGGATCACCTGAACTTCTTGGGAATTCAGCCGTTCAGAGGTGCAAGTTAGGACTCCCGGCAGCCGGGGGCACGTGGGAGCATAGTGGCCCTACCCATAGGCCCAGAGGTCGCTCACATTACACCCGGCTTCCTTCCTGGCAAGGCCTTACTTATCCTGAGATGACACACCATGGCAGGGGTTGCAAGACGCCTACTGTGATTGCCAGTCCAGCATCTGAAAACAGCTGTACAGACTGCAAGAGGGGCAGTTGCTGGAAACTGGGGCGGGCCACTCACAGATAGAAATCCGTGCCAGACTTTTTTTTAAAAATACTTTTTGTTTGTTTTTAAGCACCCAAAGAAACTCGCTGACACCACCCAGCGTCCCTGGGGACTACCCGCAACCATACAGGGCGTCTGAGGGCGAGCAACAGACAGGCAGCAAGGAGAGCGCCTGGGTCTAGAACCTTGGCCTCTATGAGGTTCTCGCTGCCAAAGACAGCGATACCCGAGGTGAAGGGCACTAGCCCTGGCCGAGAACCAGGGTGCGCATGCCACAACCGGGCTTCCTGAAATATACGCCACCTCCTTCCCGCCCAGACCCATACCCATCCTGGCGTCCTCTCAGCCTAGGAAAGTGCGTTAGGACAAGGGAAGAAAATCTCTTACAGAAGAAGAGATCCCCGTTTTCAGTGCTGGGGGCTCTCCGCGCCCCGAGTATCCTCCAGTGGCTGCGGCGCTTCTCCTGAGCGCGCGGCATGTTTGCTCCCACCCACTCCAGCGCCTCTGTCCCCAGAGCAATCCCACCTCCGAGGGCACACGCCTAGGGTCGGCTGGGCGCCACCTCCACCCCAACCCAGCCCAGCCGCGCGCACCCGTGAAACCTGTACTCCGTGGCCAGCTCCTGCCCGATCTTTGCCGAGGACACCCTGCAGCAGTGTGTCCTGGACCCACCTGTAGCCTCAAAGATCCCCCTCCGCGTCCTTCCTAGGCGCCCCTGAGCCTGCAGAGCCCATGATCACCAACAGGCTGCTCTGGAGTGCCTCTCCCAACAACGCGCCAGGGATGACTCTCCCACCCTCCTACCCTCCCCCCAAAAAAGTTGGTCCAAGACCTCGGCTTCCTATCGATCGGCCCCTGTCCCCTCCTACCCGGGCCAGGGTGGGCTCTTCTGGAAGCTCCGGACCCTCGGCGAGGAGCAACCTGCAGGGAGGCGCCACGCGGGGCTCACCCTGCCCGCTGGGGACCCGTTCTGCAGTGCCAAATGAAGAGGCCTGTGCCCGCCGACACCACAAACTCTGTCGCGCCCCTACCTACCGTTTGGGACCGGCGGAGGAGAAGGCGCGGGCGCGGGCTCCCTGAGACAGCGTGTTCCGTCCCGGGAGGAAAGTTTGTGCCATACAGAGGAGGCGGCGCGGCGAGAACGTGGGCGCCAGTGGGTGGAGGCGGGGTGGGGGACGGCGCAGCGTGTTGGGGTGTCTGTCCCTCCGGCTCTCGGTGCGTCTGTCCCTCCGCGGAGCCCGCGGCCGCCGCGCTCTCGCTTGCTGCGCCCTGCGCCCGGCGCGCTCCGGCTCCAGCCCCGACGCGCCGCCGCCGCCGCCGCGCGTCCGCCCGCTACACTTCCTCTTCCTCTGAACTCATGTGCAAAATATGCTGCGCTGCATCTTCAGGGGAAGCCGAGCGGCCCCTGACAGCCGCCATGGGAGCGGTGGTCCCGCCCAGCGCCCCCTCCGCTCCCTGCGCCCCTCCGAGGTCCGCGCGATCACCTCCACGCGGCCACGCCGCGAGCGACCCTCGCAGCCTCACGCCCCAGGGGTCTGAGGCTCACCTACCCTCTCTCTCGACCCCTCCAAATTAAGGTTGTGTGCTGTCAGGAGAGCGCGTAGGAGACTGGGATCCCCTAGAATTTGAGCCGGGATGCTGCAAGAGCGAATGCCACCAACGTGCTGATGGCTGGGGGCGGGCTAGGGGGAGACTTAAGAGAGACCATTCCTCGGACCCCATTCCACAGGTGGGAGCGTCCCCAGACGTCTCGGGTGCTGCCAAAGTAATTTCTTGGGAGTTAGTGCTTCAGGAGAAGGAAAATGCCGCTGTCCCCCTTGCCACACCCTATTCCACCTACTTCAGATGTCCATAGATTTTAGCAGATCTGGAAAATCATCTCGCCTGGCAACTTGAGGCGCTCAAGGAGAAAATTATATAAATAAAGCGCCGGGACAGGGCTGCATTATTATAGTCAAGATGTGAGGCAATGAACCCATTATAAAAGATTTTCTCCCTGAACCTATTAAACCAAAGCAAAATTACAATAGTAGGGGTTAATATCGGGAATCCTAAAGCCAAATGATCAGAGTTGTCTTTTGTACTTACTGGCTGTGTGACTTTGGGTAAGTGACTTAACTGCTCTGGGCCTGTTCGTTTGTCAAATACACTTCCTCATGGCATTATAAGTAAAGGGTTTAGGAAGCACTCTATAACTTAGCTATTGTCATTATTATTATCATTACTATAAAGCGGCTGGAACAGGGAGACTGAAATAACCTAGTTAATTATCTCCATTTTCTGGTTGGGCAAAGAAGGGTCCTTAGGCGCTGGAGCCCACCCAGTGCAGGGCTGGTTTTAATGAGGTCCTTGTGTTACCAATAACAGTCCCCCAGGGGGTAAGGAAGCACTCTTTTGTTTTCGGGGACTCTTCTTGTTGCCACAGTTTCTCAGAGATTTTCTTCCTCGTTTTCTTTGTCATTGCCATCCCGCTTCTGTTTTCCTTCCCCTCCCCCACCACTGTTTTGTTTTGGGCTTTGGTTTTTTTTCTCCTTTCCCTTTCCACCCCACCACTTCCTGACATCACTCACCACACCACCCCATGTGCCCCATTCCCCTCCACACTTGCGCTTACCCTCTGGGAGAAAATAACAAGACCAGGTGATGGCCCAGTCCAGGCTCAGACAGTAGTGTTGGGGGACAAGTGTCCAGGGCACTGATGGTTGTGAGCACCCCTAATGAAGCCAAAGGGAGGGGTCTTCATGTTATTTACCTGCCTGAAGCCTTGAGTTGCTGCAAGTCAGGGCCCATCCGAAATTGTTCTGATCCTTCGAAGGCCACTAGATTGGAGAAAAAAAGAACATTTATAGCAATGATACTCCATGGTGTGTATATATATAATACCACATTAAAAAAAATAGAACATTTATAGGTGTTAACCAGTAGTTCACAAGTAAATACAGGGTATTTAAAAGAAGATAAAGAGAAAAAGGGGGGAAATGCCACATAACCTGGTTGTGGTGGTTGATTTAAGCAAATCATTTTCATTCTATAAAACTTTGGCACAGTTGGGTTTTAGTGGTGTCTTTTTTTTTTTTTTGAACACCAGGTCCTTGAGGTTAATATGTTATTCTGATTGTTTCCATTTTCTCTCACTCAGTGTTTTCCTGAGTACTAATGGTGTATAAAGGTCTTAACTGATTTTTTTTTTCCCTGCTTGGATCTGCATTTTTGAGGCTTTTCTAGAACTCTTGACCTTTCCTCCCAGATATTCTGATGCTTCCTATCTAGCACATAGTAGGTGTTCAATAAGCATTTGTGGAATGAATGGATGAGCTTATGGCATCCAGATCTTTTAAGGCTCTGTGTAACCTACATTAAACAATTATCCAGAGTGTTCTAATTCTCTTTCACCTGGAATATTTAATAAGGAGCCAAACATAGGATTTGTTTGCATTGTGTGCAGAGCTGCCTTGATTTTTCACTTGGCAGCCATGGGCTGGCCAGCCAGGGGATAGACCCTGGGCAGCTGGACCTCACCTCTAACTGACCTCGCCTACCCAGCGACAACCCCAAAGATGCTGGAACTGTATCCTAGTGGGTTACCTTGGCAACCTCACAATGTCATCTGTTAGAATGTCCTAGGGCGGCAGCTTTTAATTCTATCACAGCGGTCTCATCGGGGGTCATGTAATAGTGCTGTTTTTCCTCTGCTCACACTTCCTCCCCCTATGATTTAACACTAAGTACTCGGGGAGGGAGCCGAACACGGGGAAAACCAAGCTATTACTGCATGACAGGTCACAGATGGCCCCCGAAGTGGGATTCCACGCGCTCGCTGTCGATAAGATACAGGCCCCAAGTTAATGGGGAAGCTGGTTCCCCTCACACCCTCATAGAAAGGAGAGGAGTTAAGCCAGCCTAGGCAAGTGTAAGAAGCCCGCCGTGGCCAGACTGCACAATTCTTGTAAAAGCTCAGTGAAAGGAGCCCCCCTCCACCCTGACCCACTGGAGTAATTCTTTCCTGGCCTCAGCAGCACCACCCACTCTGGAGATGATTAAGGCCATGGGTACCGGCAGCCGGAGCATTTTGCTGCATCCTAGCTAGGAGGCTTGGAGGGAAGGAGAATCCTGGCTAAGCTTCCATTCTGGGGAGGGTCTCCCCACACCCCCCACCCTACCCCTACAGTTTCACCCCACTCGGGCCCCCCCTGCTCTTAACTTAGCTCAAAATAATTCCATTCCCCCTTATTCTATAGAGAGCAATAACAATTTACGGCAGAAAATGGATCCAACCAAAGCTTTGGAACCTGGAGAGCTATTGTTCTAACTGTTTATTTACAGGACCACAAAACTCAGATCTTATACATGCCAGCTGAACAGCAACGTTCCAGCCTGGTGGGAGAGATAACTGAACTTATCTATGCCCCGGAGGTGCAAGAATTATTCATCTTTATCATTACAGTTAATATTTCAAGCAGGTTTGCAGCCCCCTGAGATCACAGTGTGGCCAGCTGCTCCTTACTAAATGGCTATGGGAAGCTGGCCCCACGTAGGGTGACAGTCATGCCTGTGAGGAGGCATGGTCGCTGAGGCCGGAGTTCTGTGCCCCAGAGTCAGTGGTTTTGGAGGAGCCCCTGGCCTTTGTTCATCGTGAAAGGCACAGCCCACACAGGCACAGCCCTGGGAAGGCCTTGGCACTCCTGGTCACGCTAGAGCAGGGCACACTTGTGCCAGTGTCAAAACATGCCTTTGACTCCCCAGTAATGGCGGAGTGTGAATGGGGGTGAAGGCAGAGGGCTCATTATGATATTTTTTGCATATGCATTGATCAGCCAAGGCCAGGGACTTTTGTCTAAAGTGCAGTTAAACCAATACTTTGAAAATGCCACCCACAGACATCACCAATTTGAGGAAATGTTGGATGACAGCCGAATGTTTCATTCACCCCATACAGGAAAAAAAAAAAATTATTGTTATTCTGCTCCTGAATCCACTCCTTATTGTACCTCTGAATTCCCAGCCTGAGTCAGGCAGTTCAGGGGAGCAGGGGCCCTCCTGTGGCTGAGATAGAACTTGCTCTCTGGAGCAAAGAGCCATTAGAGACTGCATTTCGGGACTACTGCGTGCAGCGGACCGCTGTTTGCGGCTTGTCTGCCTCACACAGCCTGACCGTCCACACACACACACCTTCACTGCTCATTCCATTCGTGGGACATGTTTGTGGCCTTGCATTTGTGAGCAAGGTTTATTACCAGAGACAAGGGGATTAATGTACACGTGTGTGTGTGTGTAGATACATATACATATGAAGCCTATATATTCCACAGATGTCAAAAAAGGAGATTGTGGAAATAAATCATTATTAAATGAATGGTGGATAATATTTTGATATATTAATTCATCTGATTCCTTCTTCTCCCCCATACCACCCCCGCTGTATTCTCGCCGTGCTGTACCAACCCTCTTCTCATCAACTTAGACAGGGAGAAGAGACACAGTTGACACAGGGAGAGTTATCATAACAATGCCAGAAGAAAAGTCAAATTCTTGCTTTTGAGTTTCAAAAGTCAACGTCCAAACGTAAAATGCAAATATATGGAAAAACAAGACATCAAGCAGAACCATTGTCCCCCCTCATGTCTTTTTTCCTTCGTTGCCCCACCCTGCTCTCCCAAACGCACATCTCCTCCATGGATGGGCAAAAGCTGCCAACCGGAAAAAGGGGAGCAAGGACAGGCAGAGGGGACACGTCAACAGACAGTGCTTCGTGGGACCCAGGGACTGACCAGAGTCAGGGTTCAGAAACCCACTGCCCTCGGCTCAAGTGTAAATCATCCGTGCACAGCGCTTGGGAGCTCCATGGACAACTGCTCAGCTCTTGGAATTTGTCCAGGACAAGCACTATAGACCTTCAGCAGAAGAAAGGAATAGCTGTTCATCCTTCCCACTGGCAATAGGGGATGAACTCCCATCAACAGCAGCCACAGCACAACCTGTGGACCATCCAGAAAGACTAACTCCTAGTCCACGGGTTCAGCCCTCATTTAATAGCCTACGATACTGGTAAGCTCTTGAGATGGAGGGTAGGGCCCTGGGCCCACGAGCAGCAGTGAGAAGACCCAGGAGTGTGAAAAGATGCTCCCGCCTGTACTTAGAAGAACCTGGTGGACCAGTTCAGGTGCCCCTCACAAGGCGGGACTGTGCTGATCATCAGTGCTGTTCCCCAGACATTTCTGGTCCTCCCCTTCTGGCCCCATAGTAATTGCTCTTCCTGGCTCCTTGTGTTTGGGAAAAGGTATAACTAGTTCTGGGCGATGAATCGTGAGCAGAAGTAGTCCGTATCACTTCCTCAGCAGTTAATTGTTAGGACACGACCCTCCAGGGCTTTCTCTTCACTCTAGCAAGGCCCCTGGCAACATGCCATATGGTGTCTGCTCATCAGTCTGGGTCCCTGAGTGATTGTGAGAGCTGAGCACTCTATCTGACCTACACTCTTTATGTCACATGAATAAGAAATGACTTGTTTTTTAAGCCACTGAGACTACAAGTTGTCTGTTTCTGAGGCATAACCCAGCCTATACTGACTGATACACCCTACTAGATAGAATGCATCAAAAGTTCTGGAAGACATCATGAGCATATCTGGGAGCTGGAAGGCCAAAGGGAAGGATCCAATTAGAGGAACATTCACACATTAACCTGGAATCCTAGTAATTCTCAAGGTGTCTAGTTAGAGAAGCCCATCATCAAAAATGCTATAAGAGTTCTTCTTTATTCATTCATTTAACATGTATTGATTTAGGATATACTATGTGCCAGCACTACTGTAGGAATAGGAGATCCGGCAGGGAATGAATAGGCACTGTTCCTACCCTCAGAAAACTTGCAGACTAGTGGTACTCAGCAGTTATTTACTGCGTGAAAATGAAACTGTGGCTTACAGAAATTGAGAGATTTCTCAAGGTGACACCATTAATAAATTGTGAACTGAGATTTAACTTGAGCTTTCTGAGTCTAAACTTTGTGCTTTCTTCACTCTTCCAAAGCACCTAAAAATGATAGAATCAGTATAACTTCGAGTCTGCTATAAAAAACAGGTGAAATTTAACTCCAGGTTGCCTTATGCCTCGTCCTTAATGTTTGCTGATACCTGAAATCTCCTTACTATGCAAAACTTTTCATTCCATAATTAGTACCTAGAACAGGGCCTGACAAATAACAGGCACTCTAAACTAAATGTTTGTTGAATGAGCAAAACATGCTTGAACAAATAAATGAATTAGAAGGCTTAAATAATTGCAACTATTGATTTTAATACCAGATTTGCTCAATTTCACTCATACTAAGCCAGAAGCCAACAATAGGTGTTATATCTGATATGGGGGAACAATTTTTTTGAAATATTAACTGATAGTCTTTAAAATCCCAATATTTACTGTTATCTCTCCTCTTTTCTTCAATTTGGGAACCAACCGAACCATGTGGCATGATTGTTTCAGCAGAAAAGCAAAGAAAAGTCTTTGAGGTCTCAAAAGCTTGGACTTTTGAATTTTAAATGTCCAAGGGGACTCCAAATTTAGAAAAAAAAATTAAAGAGGCAGAAAACAGTCTCCCCAACCTCTCAGTGCATAACACACCTTCAGACTGCAGGGAGGGAGAAAGGAGTGTGACGGCAGGCAGGAATGCGTGGATGCCATAAGTCCCTGCTAGAAGATGAGCCAGTGTCCTGCCCCTGGAGTTTACTCAAAAGGAAGGGCAGCACATTCCACTCTGGCATAGAAACCTTGGGGATAGCACTGCAGAGAGCAGGTTGGAACGGTAGGCAGCCAGAAGATGTGAAGATGTCCCCACGGATGCCATCCTGGACAATGACAGAGATCCACGAGCTAAATCCCTTTCATGCCTTGGCATGATGTGAGCCCCCCAGATGTAGGCGTAACTCTCATGACATGTAGGGGAGCTAGGACCAATCCTGCAATTGACTAGCATTAAGTTTTCTATCACCTCTTCCACCCTCTGAAATGTTGTTATAGAAACATAAGGTATGTTTTCTTCCTAGGGCATCTGAGTATCCACTGGGCTAGTATGAGGTAAAGGAGTGTTTGAGATGGGGGAGATTAGAAAGTAGACTGTTGACACTTACGATGAGCAGACAAGCATAAGGGCCTCTTCCCACCCTTCCCACGCTGTATGGGTGGAAACTTTACTTAGGGTTATTTCCCTCTTCACTGTTAGCACGGGAGTCAGGCTCTCAGTGTGAGCACAGCTTCTCAAGATATCTGCTTACCACCCCCACCAACCCCCCACCGCCAAATATGACTTTGCATAAAGGGACTTCCTTCCAAGAGGTGTTGTTAATTGAGATATAACTGCATTGCCTGTTACAGTAGCCATTTCTTCCTCTCCTATTTCCCCAACCACAGGTGGGGTCTGAGCTAGTCACTTCCCCATTTCTCAGAATGAGAAATAGAAATATAAAATAACATGATGAACAAATGAATGAACAAAGAACTGAATGAATGAATAAACAAATGAATACCTTTCATACCAGGAGCTAATGCTTGTCTCCAGGATTCATGTTTCTTTTTTTTTTTTTGGAGACAGAGTCTTGCTCTGTTGCCCGGGCTAGAGTGCTGTGGCATCAGCCTAGCTCACAGCAACCTCAAACTGCTGGGCTCAAGTGATCCTCATGCCTCAGCCTCCTGAGTAACTGGGACTGCAGGCATGCGCCACCATGCCCAGCTAATTTTTTCTATATATTTTTAGTTGGCCAATTAATTTATTTCTATTTTTAGTAGAGATGGAGTCTCGCTCTTGCTCAGGCTGGTTTCAAACTCCTGACCTTGAGCAATCCTCCCGCCTTGGCCTCCCAGAGTGTTAGGATTACAGGCGTGAGCCACCACGCCCGGCCAGGATTAATGGTTCTTGCAAACCTGCTCTTTCCCTTCTCCTGACTCACTCTGTCCTCCCCATCCCTTTCTGAATCACATTTAGAGAGTTTAAAGGTCAGTGGCTGCAGGCCCACTCTCCTCCCTCCCATTGTCAGTGGTCTTGCTACTCAGCTGAAATGGGCGTTGTGGAATAGAGGTCCCCGTCAATCACCATGGAGGCCTCTTCTCTCAGCCCTGGAGTTTCCAGGCCCAAGTGTCGAGTCAGGCTGACAGCCACGGCAGGCAGGGGAAAGCACATGAGAGGCTTTTTAACAGGCCTAGCACCCTAGTTTTGGCACCCAGCCTCAGCTGAGAAACAGCTGGATGGCAATAGGCCAGGCTCAAACATCTGCCTTCCTCTCCAGGCGTTAGTATCAAGCATCTCTGCTAATGCTATCATTAAAGAATTATCAATATTTTACCAGTGTTATCACTTCTTGAAAAGACAGCTAATTAAGTCACACAGGACAGGACCTTGGTGGTCAAGACATAACAAGGAAAGGGCTTATGCTCATCTCCCTTTTCCTCTCAAGGTCATTATACTGATTATCTGCAGGAGGGAAACCCTGATTCCAAAACTACCTCTCCCCTGTGTTTTCTCTAACCCCAGTTTGAGGCTCTAAGCAAGAGCCTGTAAGTAACTTCTATTTAAATAATGAAGAGTATGCCAGCCAGGGTTCTTATTGTATAGCAGACAGATGGGCTCTGGTCCCCTTAATGCATAAAGAACATTATAAGGAGACTTCTGGGTAGCTCACAGAAGAGATGGCAATGCTAAGGAAGCAGGCTTGTGAAGTGTGGCTGATCTCCCCTCGAAAGATCAAAAGGTAGAGTCTAATTCCCTCTTCTTCATCTGGGCAGTTTGTGACACACTTGTAACCGGTAGAATGTGGCATAAGTAAAGCTGTGTGACTTCCGTGGCTAGCAGGTGATGTCGTTTCCAGCTGGAATTCACTTATGAAACATTCCGCCACCATGCAGGTAGTCTAACCACCTTGAGGCCACCATGTTTTGAGGCAGCCCAAACTATCCCACATGGAGCCCCCACGGAGAGGACTCCAGACAACACGAAGCGACAGGGAACTGCCCACTCAGACCCCAGCTGTTCCAGCCCTCACCGCTGTAAACTGCATGGGAGACCCACAGCAGGGCCACCTAGCCTGGCC
Source organism: Lepilemur ruficaudatus (assembly GCA_963574885.1). Taxonomy (NCBI): domain Eukaryota; kingdom Metazoa; phylum Chordata; class Mammalia; order Primates; family Lepilemuridae; genus Lepilemur; species Lepilemur ruficaudatus. The sequence goes on from CAUYRT010084650.1 coordinate 53,120, forward strand.
TTCCCCAAATCCTAAGCCACAAAAATTATGAGAAATAGCAAAACAATTGTTGTTGCTTCAAGCCAGTATGTTTTGGGGTTACTGATTAGGCTGCAATAGCCAAGCAGAGCGGTCAGGAACAAAGGAACGTAAGAAAAGGATCAGAAATGGTTTCCTCAAACAGGACCCTCTCGTCAGCTTCATTCCCTCCACCTCGCCCAGACTTCATGCTGCTCAGTCCCTGGTGCTACAGAGATACAAGAAAACGAGCAGTGAATGTAAACCCTGAATTATCAGGTGGCATACAGATTGTTTTCTTAAGTGGAAAGTTAATAATCTGAAGCAAACACTAGGCTGGGCACAGTGGCTCAAGCCTGCAATCCCAGCAGTTTGGGAGGCTGAGGCAGAAGGATCGCTTGAGCCCAGGAGTTCAAGGCTGTAGTGAGCTATGATGGGGCCACTGCATGCCAGCCTGGGTGACAGAGCAAGACCCTGTCTCCAATAAAACAAAACAAAACACAAAAACAGAAAGAAAAAGAAGCAAAAGTCCTCAGAAGCATTCTCCCCATCTCTCCCTCCTGTCCTTCTTACTTGTCCCCGCTATAAGACAAAACTAAGCTAAAGACATCAGGAGCTGTTTTGTCTGAATAGGCACCTATTTTGTGACTGTATCTTTTTTTTTAAAAAGAGGGGCCTTTTTTTTTTTTTTTTTTTGAGACAGAGTCTCACTCTGTTGCCCAGGCTACAGTGCCGTGGCGTTAGCCTAGCTTACAGCAACCTCGAACTCCTGGGCTCAAGCAATCCTTCTGCCTCAGCCTCCCAAGTAGCTGGGACTACAGGCATGTGCCACCATGCCTGGCTAATTTTTATATATATATTTATAGTTGGCCAATTAATTTCTTTCTATTTATAGTAGAGACGGGGTCTCACTCTTGCTCAGGCTGGTTTTGAACTCCTAACCTTGAGCGATCCTCCCGCTTCAGCCTCCCAGAGTGCTAGGATTACAGGCGTGAGCCACCGGGGGGCCATATTTTTTTGATGTTCATTTTTACGTTTTAAAAATGTTGGTAGAAATATGCAAGAAAAATACCTCTAATCCCTTTAAAACACAAACACACGCACGCATTCACACTTTGTGAGACATATATTAAAACTCATCAGCCCTCAGATCGTTTGGAGAGAGAGCCTTGTGGCCCACAAGGGGACAATGACAAAAAGTGTTCCTGCTACTTGTTGAGAACACTAGCTTACCTCAGCTTCGAGTTCCTATTTTTGGTTCTCATTATGACACTTAGAAGAAACCTTCATTAGCATTTTTACTTAAACAAAACCAAGGCACAATTAGCAGCTGCTTCAGGATTTTCTCTGACATCTGGGAACTTCCTGGAAAATGTTATGAATATTACAAATAGAATGTGTTCAGGAGGGAAATTACAGCGCCTGACTCATCTGCCTGACCACACAGCAAGTAGGGTGCCCTCTATTCCTGACACATAAGCCCTCCTGGGTACCAGTGGAATGACAATGACAACCCACAAGCGCCCGTGTTGTCTCATTTTCAGATGGTAGAAACCCGAAAGCCACAGCTTCTCCACATGTGTTTGTCAGCAGTACTGTCAGCAGCTGCTGCCAAGACTTGACTCTTTTGAGCTGCCAGGGAAAATCAGGTCAAAACACACGTTTAATAAAGGCTGAGGACTGGCGTCTTAGGTCACGTTTCAGATTTTATCACTGAACAACGAATCACTCCCAAACATATTGACTTAAAACAACAACAGCCATTTTCTAAATCTCTCACAGTTCCTGTGCATCAGGTATTCAGGAAGGGCTCAGCTGGGTGGTTTTGGCTCAGGGTCTCTCATGTGGCAATAGCCAGATGGTGGCTGGAGCTGGGACGCTGAGCAGCGGGGCTGGCCAGGGCACTCGCTCTCTCTCTCACTCTCTCTTTTTCTCTCTCTCTCCCTCTGTAATCTCAGGGCCTCTTCAAGTGTTTTCTCTACATGGGCTAATCAAAGCACTCACATGGGGGCTGAGAGTTCCAGAGCAAGTATTCCCATGAGCAAGGCAGAAGCAGAAGCTCTACCACCTTTGATGACCTAGCCTCAGAGTCACAGGGAGTCACCTTCACCATACTCTGTTGGTCAAAACAGTCATGAGCCCACCCAGATTCACGGAAAGAGGACATAGACTCCTCTTCTCCAGTGGGAGGAGTCACATGTAAGAAGAGCACATGGGATGTGGCTGCCATCTCTGGAAACTACAAATTGCCACAAGTCATGTTCCCTAGAAGCAGAGGTTGAAATAGAAATTGTTGCGTGAGTCACTTATTAAGGAATAGGGAGAGGAAGAAGCTAAGCAAGGATGTGGTTTCAAGTCAAGCCTAGCCTCAGCTCACAGGGGGCTCTGGAGCATACACTGTCTGCAGTGTATGTCCTTCCTTGAGGCAAGAAGGAGAGCTGTGTACACCCACACCAGTCAGAGCCTCAGCTACCATAGGATATGAAGGCACACTCAAGGGCTCAGTTCTACAGGGACTTACAGGTAAGGACCTGACTTTCAAGGGAAGTCCAGGAGGTCAGTCCTTGGATGGGAGATGCTAAAAGGTTAAGCAGAGGGTACATGCTTGGCACATCCAAGATGTCTAATTCAAACAAGATTGGGGACCCGGTCAGAAGATACCTGGGGCTCAGGGCAGGAATCCAGTGAAATTGGCTTATGGAGGAAATAGAACATATGGTTCATGAAATGAGAAAGTCAATAGAACACACAGATCTACGCGGGATCCAGGACTTTCCCTGTCTATCACCTCTTCTTCATTCAGTGCTTTTTATGGGCTCTATTCTTAGGAGGCTTCCCCTGCAACACCCTTTTTTTTTCTTTTAAGACCAAGTCTCACTATGTTGCCCAGGCTGGAATGCAGTGGCACAACTATAGCTCACTGCAACCTCCAACTCCAAGGCTCAAGCAATTCTTCTGGCTCAGCCTCCCAAGTAGCCGGGACTACAGCCGTGTATCACTACCATTATATTTTTGCAGAGCTAAGGTCTCACTATTGCCCAGGCTGGTCTTGAACTCCTGGCCTCAAGCAATCCTATAGCCTTGGCCCCCAAGAGTGCTAGGATTATAGGCATGAGCCACCAAGCCTGGCCTGGCTTTTTCCTTTTTGGTGACAAGATGACTGCCAGTAATGCCAGGCCCATATCATCTCCTCTCAGCAAACCCTGTGACAAAAGGACTTTCCTTTCCCCATCAAGCTTACAGAAATCCCATCATTGAGTGTCATTGGCTCCGATTAGCCTGACTTGGTCACGTGGCCATCTCTAACCCAACCACAGTGGCCAAGGTGATGTGATGTTCTAATCGGCCAGGCCTGAGTCACATGCCCACCTTTGGAGCCGAAGATGAAGTTAATTCCAGTAGAACCACAAGGATTAAGAGTAAAGGAAAGGCAATGTCACAGTGAAATCAGGGAGTGGTTACTAGGAGAAATGGGATAAGACCAGAAAGGGAAAATATCTCTAACAAAGGCAAGTAAAAACCACGGGAGGTCACTGGTGAACTAGAACAGCAAGGTTAAAATGATCCACCGTATTGGAGGTGACCCCATTTGGAGCCAGACATCCCTGAGCCTATGTTGCATTCAATTCCTCTGCCCAGGGATAATCTTGACTCCAAAATTTGGAGCAAGCATCATGGATGTGAGGACAATCACCCGGGAGAGGCAGAGTGGCTCTGGCTTTGTGGCTGGGGGATTTGAAAGCAGGCCAAAAAGTCATTACAATTTTGTTTTCCAACTAGACTAGAGGTCCTTAGTGACCACACAGGCTTTTAAAAACTCTACCTATAGATTTTGTTTGATCAAATCTCACATAAAGATTTCGAGGTTTGACAAATAAGATCTCTGAAGAAAGTCAAAGAAATCGGTGCTAATTAACAGAAAGAACAAGCTGAAACACACATATACACACCCACCCACCAGAGATGGAAAAGCATTTTAATTAAGACATCTTCCCTATTAAGAAAAAGATGGTAACTAGCCATTCTTAAGCTCTACTGAGGATGAAATAAAAAGCAAATGGGCTTAATTGAAACATTGGGGAATTAAACATGAGAGGGAATTCTTTGTTCAACATTGGCCTAAATTTTAAGCTCTATTTAATTGTAAGCTTCCTCTGGGTAAAAGGGTATCCTCTGGGTGTATCTGGGTATCCCTGGGCCCAGCCATTCTTCATCTTCCCCAAAGTTTGAAATAATGGAGAACTGAAAACTCTAAGAGTAAAACAGAAAGGGACAGAGACCTATACAAGCTTCTGTAACTTTTAAGATTTTATTTCTGGCTACAAATGAATCTGATTTATCCATTGTATCAGTTAGGACTATTTTGACTGCAAGTACAAGATAACCTGACTTTAGTGGTTTAAACAAATAGGGGGGTTTCTTTTTTTATATAGCAAATATCTGAAGGCAATAGCTGCTGGCCCTGGTTTGTAGCTCATGATGCTATTGGCATTTTCCTCATGGTTGCAGAATGGCTGCTGAAACCCCAAGTATCACAACCATCTTCCATAAGAAAGAAGAGGGAAGAGACAACATGTATATCAAGGAAAGTTATGCTTGCCTAAAAACCACAGAGTAAACATAAACTTATGTCTCATTGGTCAGAATTATGTAGTTTGGCCACCTTAAACTGAAAGGCTGCTGTGGACAAGGGGTTGGGAATGGGAGTTAGATCAACCCAATCCACAGTGTTGCATTATTTTTACAAATATATACCTGTGAACAAAGTGTGGACAAGTAAATATTTGCCCTAGTTAATGGTCTCATTCTTAGAATTTGAGCAGACCAACTGTTTCTTTCAATCTCAGCTTTCCTGATTAATTAATCATTCACCATTAACCATTCACAATTGGCTCTATTTTTTGCTTTCAGGAGTGCTTCTCCCCAAGCTTAATCATGAGATTCTAGGGCACTATTGATCCTAGGAGATAGGTGTTCTGGCCATGGGTGTGGGCACATTACCTGGGCCCAGCCATTCCTAATAACCCAATCACCTGGTCCCAGTGGCCTATAGGTGGTCAGATGGCTTCAGTAGGGCCAATCAGTATTCTTCCCCAGGATTTTTTATTTCTCTCCCTTAGAGAAAAGCAGGTCTTATCATTTTTGGTGGTAGACCTGGAAACAAGAGCTGTTGGCAAACATCTTCGCTGCCATGTGGGGAAGGCATATCTTTAGAATGAGAAAATTAGTCCACAACCACACAGAGATGCACAGAGTTTAGAGAGCACGTGAGAGCACAGGGAGAGCATGAACTATAATGCAATCTTGACAATTTTGTCTATGTCTCTGAACCCAACTGTGAATGGACTTTCACTTATGTGAGCCGTAAATTCCCCCTTCTTTCTCAAACTGGTGTAGTTAGATTTCCACCCACTGCACGTAAGAGTCTTGATTAATTAATAGGTTGGACAAGCACCCAATAATGCAAATGACATTTGTTTGGAATTAAGGAAAAAGTTTGCCAAAGGGAAACCAGGGAAATGCCTCCTTATTTATACAAAGCTAATAAGATTTTTTAAGCACTTACCAATATCGGAATATGCAAATGCAGCTGTCAATTACATTTCCATAATTGTTTTCTGGCTGTTATAGAGGCCATGTAAGGATCTCTAGGAGGAGCTGCAGATGCTGGCTACCCCTCTGCTGTCATCACTTTATGTACTAGAAAATGCTGTACTAGAGGGGACCTGACGGGGACAGACTGGTCAAATGGGGGAGGCCTGGAATATGAGCCAGATGCCTGAGTTCCTATCTGTGCTGTGCTATTTAAGTGCTGTGTAGACTAGCACCAGTCACTTGAGCTCTCTGGGCTTCAGCTTCTTCACCTGTTTAATCAAAGGCATGAACCAAAAGCCTTCTGAGGTCCCTTTCACCTCTGCTGTTCTATGTCAATATGATCAGTAAGATCAACTCCAGCAAGGTCCAGGGGCTTCCCAGGTCACACAGCCAGGACGCACTCTGGAACCTAGCCCTCCGACTCTCAGGCTGTCCTCTAAGCAGACTGACTTGCTTGCCAATTATAGGAGAGGAGCAGGGCTCCATTGGGTTATTAGGACTTACTTTATTTGATTACGGAACATCCTATTGTACTCCATTTTTCAAGCCATGAAGAATGAAGCTCAGGTCTCAAACCCAGGCCCGTGTAGACCACTTAACTTCCCTCCCTTCGTGACCCAGTGACCAGCTGCTGTCCCACTGACGCATGCCATTGGCAGAAAAGGGCCAGGAGAGAGAGTGCAAGCACATCCTGGAGGCTTATCAGGGTGTGATGGGGGAAAAGCCATTTGGTGTCCACGTGCCATGGTGGTGGGTCTCTGAGTGTATCAAGAAGGGGCATAAAAGGTTGTTGTTGGATGGGAGGTGTCCAGCCACCAAGAGATTTCGCTGGACACCAAAGAGGTGTGCCACCACCTCCCTCGCCCCACAGTGTAGTGACTGATCCACTGAGGCAGGGCCATGTCCCTCCACAGTTGTGTCTGGGGAAGAATCATGTGTTCTCCCAGGTGGCCACAAATAAGGGGTGGGGGGCATTTATTGCTCACATGTGCTTGAAAGATTCTTCATTCAATAGATCCGATGATGCAGACAGACTGTAGTGCCCTTAATTCCTGTATATCTCTGGGCAGACCGAGATTCTCATAGATTTTCTTCTATGAGAATCAGTTGCTTGCTCAGGGTGATTCTGCCAATTTGACGAGGAAATCCTTTTTGAAAGGCATGCTTTGGTTGATGAATGCATCCTGGAGAAATGCTGAACTAGATGATTCCTCTAGATCAGAGTTTTCCAAACATTTTTGACCATGACTCAGAATAAGAAACACATTTCACCCATAACCTGATACAAACACAGCTACATGTAAAAAACAAAGCATTCAGGATGCAAAACTGACTCCTACTTTGTGTGAAGTACTCTGCTGGTTGCATTCTGTTCTGTTCTGCTCTATTTGAGTCTGTTTCCAGTTTTTTAAATGGTGGCTGAGACTCACTGAATTGACCCAGTAATGGGTCACAACCCACCTTTTAGAAAATGTGGCTTCTCAGACTTTTCGTGGCCATTGAGTGCCGTGGACTTTGCTTCCTCTGTGCCAGGTGCTGTGGGTGCTGCTTACCTGTCCTGGGGAATGACAGGAAAAAAACTCCATGAAGCTCATCCCCTTCAGGGAGCTAACTGCAGAGGCAAGACACTGAAGTAATGAAAGTCTCAACAGCAGCATAGGAGCTCAAGAGCAACATAAGTCAGCCACCTAGAAGGTGCCACCAGGCAATCAGGATGTAACTTGGGGCCAAGTCAGTGCTGGATCATTCATTCATTCAGGCATTCCCTCCCTGTGAGTTGGAACCTCTGAGAAGCAGATGCCAAGACGGGATTAAACCTTGAAGGATTTTATTAGGGGAAATGCCCGTGCTGGAGAAAATGGGGAGGGAGCTAGGCAAGGCTTGGAGAATGGTCACTTGGTAATGCAAGTCTGACCTAGTGAAGGAGAGAGGGTAGGAAGAGCAGTGGAAGCATTCCAGACCGCTGTGTAGTTTGAAGAAGGTTCGGCAAGGCTGAGCCCCTCGAGCCAAACATGCCGTCCAATAAGTCCCATGTCCCCAGGAACAGGACTGCCTCGGTGTCCCTGCTGTGTTTGTCACCGGTTGGGAGCTGCAGTGTCGAGCTGGGCCTCACAGCCAGCAGCGGGGCCCTTGACCACCTGGGCCTCTGTGCTCGGAGGGCTGCCGGGTGTGTACTCGTGGCTGCCACACCCTCCTCCTCCTCCTCTTCCTCCCTCCCCTGCTCCTTCCTTCAATGGATATTGAGTTTCCATCCCAGGCCGGCTATTGTAGCAGAGACTGGAGACAGCGGTGAGCCAAACCCGGTCCCCGCCTCCTGGAACCCACAGTCTGGTGGGGACACGGGTATGAAGTAAAAATGCCATCAGCGGATGCAGAGTGATCAGGGTGGGAAATGCTCCCCAGTGGAGGGCCCCGGGATGGCAAGAACTTAAAAGAGGGGGGTTAGGAGCTCAGAGGGGGTGTCTCTGAGCCAATGATGTGGATCCGAGATCTGGAGGATGAGTCGAAGTTAACTGGGTAAAGAGGGAAGGGCAGAATGTTCCTGGCGGAGGGACCAGCACGTGCGCCGGTTGCACAGTTTCTGGGAGGTGGCAGGAATCTGAGCGGAAACGCAGACGTTGTACATTGAGCGAGGCCAGGGGAGTGGGGCGTGGGGAGGAGCTGGGGGGTGGGCAGGGCACACAGGGCCTAGAAGACTTCCTGACACCCCTGGAGGTTTTGATGGGAGTCGACAGGATCGGATTTGCGTTTTGAGAAGGCTACGCTGCCTGCGGTGTGGAGGATGGGTTGGGGGGCAGAGGAGAAGTGGGGGTACTGACTGTCCATGTCATTGGGAGTGACAGAGCAGTGGCAGTGGAAAGGGGGAGAAATGATAAAGCAGGAGACTGAACAGGCCGCGGGGATAGAACCTGGAGACGGAACAAACGTGGGCGTGAAAGGTGACAGGGATGTCTCCACGTCCCCAGCTGCACCAGGCCAAAGCCTCCTTGAAGAGCTAGACACGGGCAGCTAGTGCAGACAGAGACAGAAGCGCCGCCCTGCCAGGCCCCCTCGTCTTGTGGACAGGCCCGCCGTGCCCTCTCCCCCAGGCATCCTTTCACACGCCTTCCGCCCTCTGCCAACCTCAGCGTCTCTGCTCCCCGCTTGCTGCTCCGTGACTTCGGCTGCACTGTCAGTGTTCTGGATTCCGCCTACAGGGAAGCTGCATGTGATAGGAGTCACCGATCCCTCAAGACCTGGAGTAATTCAAGATTTACGTAATTCACAGAGCAGTCCTTCCAAAGCACGATGGCGACTCTGTTTCGGGACTGGAGTGGCTTCTCCCCGTGCCAGCAGCACAAACCTACCTTCTTACCCACTCGCTCTGCAGCTCAGGAACACTGCCAGATTCTTGACAAGCTTTTAAAATCAAGAGATTGGATTATTTTGTATTTTTTATATAAAACGAGACTTTGCATTTTTATACTGCTGTTTAGAGTGCATATAATGCAAATTCATGTAGACTACGGTTACTTTGGGTTTCTGCTTTTATGAGGCCTCTGCAGTTTTCAGACAGCCCAACAGAGCCAGATATTCGTACTCACATCTACCCGAGATCTGGGACTTCTACTGCAAGCTTGGGCCTGTGGTCCTTCTCAATTTAGTCAAGACCTGTGAGCAGACCTCAAAGAGGAAGACAGAGTTCCTTGTGCAGAAACAGGCTCCGAGGGTCATTTGGAGATGATAGAACTATAATAGAACAGAGCTGTGAAGGATGGGCTTGGCCAGAGGAGACGGGGGTGGGGGAAGAGGGAGGCGGTGGGGCTCAGCACAGCATGCTGGTGGCCACTGATTAGGTGGTCTCAGGAATGGAAGCAAGGGATGGAATAGGTTTTTAGAGAAATTAATATTTCTCCGCTCCCTGTGTCCAGGCATCTGTTTTGGCTTCCGTAGAAGGGACAGAGATACTGTTTTATTAGTACATATCTTTGCATTGCCAGAGCTCAGCACAGTGCTATATAGTAGGAATGCGATAAAAGTTCACTGAGTAAATGAAAGTGTTTGTTACACAGGTCACAATGTTTTTGTCCTACTTAAGTGCTGATTCATTTTCCGACATTTTATTATCAAAATTTGATTTTCAAACCCACTGAAAAGTCAAAATAATTGCACAGTGATCTCCACATACTTTCCACCTAAATTCTAATTTTACAGCTTATTTTACTTGCATTGCCACATGTCTAGCCATCAGTTCACCCATCTATCCATCCATCCATACATCATATCTTTTGATGCATCGCAACGTTGCAGACACAGTACGTTTCAACGCTAAACGTTTCGGCATGCACATGGTTAACTAGAGTCCAGTAGTTTTTCTTTTTAAAATTAAACAAAGTTTTCAATTGTGGGAAAACATGTAACATCCAACTTACCGTCTTAACTATTTTTAAGTGTACAGTTCAGTGGCATTCAGTGCAGTCACATTCTTGTGCAAACATCACACCCTTCATCTCCCTAACTCTTTTCCTCTTGCAAAACTAAAACTCTGTACTCATTAAACCCTCTCTTCCCAGCCCATGGCAACCACCATTCTCTTTTCTGACTCTATAAATTTGTCTACTCTAGACACCTCATATAAGAGGTATTTGTCCCTTTGTGACCGGCTTATTTCACTTAGCATGACGTCCTCAAGGTTCATCCATGCTAAAGCATGGGTCAGAATTTCTTTCCTTTTTAAGGCTGAATAAGATTTCATTGTATGTACGCATCATATTTTGCCTACTGCTCATCTGTCAGTGGACACCTGGTTGCTTCCACCTTTTGGCTATGGTAAATAGTGTTGCTATGAACATGTGTACACAAATATCCGTTCAAGTCTCTGCTTTTAATTCTTTGGTGATATCCAGAAGTGGAATTGTTGGATCACAGGTAATTCTACCTTCAATTTTTTGAGGAACTGCTGTACGGTTTTCCACGTTGTCTGCACCATTTTACCTTCCCACCAACAGTGCACAGGGTTCTAATTTCCCCACATCTTCCCAACGTTTGTTGTTGTTGCCTTTTCGTGGTAGCCACCCTAGTGGATAGGAGGTGGTATTTCCCTGTGGTTTGGGTTTGTGTTTCCCTAATGATCAGTGATGTTGAGCATCTTTTCACATCCCTTTTTGGTCATTTGTTTATCTTCTGTGGAGAAATGTCTATTTGAAGTCTTTTGCCTCTCTTTTTTTCCCTTTCAAGGTAAAATGTACATACGATGAAATGCACACGTCTTGATTACACCATTAGATGAGTTCTGACAAATGCATCTCAAACTCTGTCAAGGTACAGAACATTACCATCGCTCCAGAAATTTCCTTCAAATCCCTTCTCAGCCATTCTATTCCCCTACCCTCCATAGGAAACCACTATCCTGGGTTTTTTCCTGCCGTAGTTTAATCTTGCCTGTTATAGAACTTGCAGTATGCGGAATCGTGCTGTATGTGCTCCTTTGTGTTGGCTCCTTTCACTCAGCATAATGGTTTGGCGATTCATCTGTGTTTCATATAGTATTTGCTCATTCCTTTTGATTGCTGAGCAGTATTCTTTTGTATGAATAGGCCAGAGTTTGTTTATCTATTCCTTTGTTGATGGACTGGGCTGTTTCCCGGTTTGGGCTATAATGAATAAAGCTTGTTAAGTGCTTATTTTTTATTATAACAAAAGCAAAATGTCATGAGCTTGAAGCCTGGATAAAAATCTCCAACCAAGCCTAATATCCTTTGGATTGAAAAATAAACAAATACATAAGAGCGACCCTTTGTGGAGGGCTTACAATGTGCCAGGCCATCTGCTGAGAGTTTTCTTCTGTCAATCATTCTGTTCAATCCTCACAGTCCCATTTTCCAGATGAGCAAACTGAGGCTTAGAGAAGGGAACTGATTTGCCCAAGCTTTAATAGGTTGCACATGACAGACCTTATTTTGCCTTTTAGAAAGTGCTGTGAACATCAATAGTGATCCCAAAGCCAAGAAAAGGTTAGTATGGTGTTTTGTTTTTTCAGTTATCACAATTTATGATGATACTGATGTCATTTTTATTTGCCTTCTGTGATGTGCCTTAATTATCATAAGGGACAGTGAAGGGTCAAGGATTACAACTTTAAAAATACAGACTATTGCTTTACTAAGAAATCTTCACCAACAGCAAGGAACTTAAAAAAATTAATGGTGCATTTAAAAAAACTTTCCTGTTACGAAATACTAGGAAATAATAAGAACTCCAAAAGATAAGTGCTTGATCAGCTTTTTGTCCACATATAGAAGCAGATATGACCAAATTAGAAAGTTTTTCTAGGAAACTTGTAGAGGAAGGAAGGAAAGATTTATGACTAGTGTTTATCTAGTACACACTAAGTGTCAGGAAAGCCCCCCCCGGATAACTTACATACATTTAACTCATTTTATCTTCCTAGCAACCTCAGTACCCAGTTCCCCTTTCTTAGCAATGGAACACCTGACTTTTAGTAAGACATATGGCCTCACAGAATAAAGACGTTTTGCTGCTTCTTTGACAGCTAGGTTTGGCCTGGGACTGAATTCTGACCAATGGGATATCAACCAAAGGGGCATGTGCACCGTCCAGGAAGGGAGCGATCTTAAAGGGAGGTGTGACTTTCTTTGCCCCTTCTGCCTTCCAGGTGAGTGGACACAGATGTAGCGGCTGGAGCTAGAGCAGCTATTTAGGACCACGAGGTGGAAGAAATGTGGTGAGAATGGCAGAACAAAAATATAGACATCCTGGGCGCTTGACCATGGAGCCGCCATACAGGCTCTGGATTGTAATCTCCAGAATTTGTTTATGTCAGAGAGAAATATACTTTTCTTGTTAAGCTACTGTTACTCTGCATTTTCTGTCATTCTAGATGAATCTAATTCTGAGAGAGGAAGCATTGTCATCCCATTTTACAGACTGAGTCTCAAATTTCCATCGCTAGGGTGCACATTAGTTCCTTGAGGAAAATAATGCCCCTTCCTTGAGGTTGGCTGATTCACTGAACTCCCAGAGCTGATAACATTAAAGGGCCAAATAACGTCCCTCTCAGGTTTCACTCCCTGGAGCCATGTAGTGTGCCCACAGACACAGAAACAGGCAACACTTTCCCTGAGGGTTAGCCCTGGGGAGACGTCAGATCTCTGTGGGTATCAAGCCAGTTTTCAAAGAACAACAGCTCTAGTTATGTGACTCTAGGAAAATTACTTACCATTTAAGCCTCAGTATTTTCTTCTCCAAAATGGGATGATAGTAACAGTATCTATGACAGAGAGGTTGGGAGCTCTACAGAAGAGGATACAGCGTCCCTGGTGCTGACTAATTGACCAATAAATGCGAGTTTTTATTATTAGTCCCTGGGGCTGGGCTGGAGTCAGAGCCCCCAGTTATTTCTTTTTCCATATTTCCCTTCCTTCCATTTGGGGACTGTACCCTCTAGCCTCCTCCCCAGACAGGATTAAACCAACATTCCCTATCTCCTTGCAGATTGCACTCCCTCAGCCCACCCTCAGCTACATCCACACTAAGCCCTCACACGGCCAGCTGCACCTTAGACTCAGCCGGAAAACAAAACATGCAGTGCACGGTTGTCAAACCCTAGCCATGGGCTCAAGTTTTCAAGCATAAGACAGGTTTAGCAAGAAATTTGATGTTGCTAAAATTGGGACTTGCACTTCTTACATTTCCACTGCTTGTTCTCAGGAAAAGTTGGCTCAAAAAAAACCCCCAGATCATGAGGCAGCAAAATTTGTTTTTAAAGCCACCCCTAAGTTAAAGGCCCTCTCAAAGGTACCTGCAGAACCCACAGGCAGGTCCCCAGGGGTCATCCCTAGGGGTCTGCTGGAGCAGTGGGGACTCTGGCACAAGGTGTCTATCTGGGTGCTATTTTCCTGGCCCCTGCTCTCTGTCAAATGAATCCTGATGTGATAATGAATATTACACAGCTGAATGCAGTGGTTCCCCATCTATGGGCCAGGAGGCATTGCTGGGGGGACACAGAGTTTTTGCAAGATGATTTTCAAATCCATTGGCATGCCTCGTGTCCATGGACTCAGTCTTTCCTGTGTCTCCCACAGAGTTGTACCACTATTTTTCAAATGTATATACATGGTATTGTGATGAATAAATATTTATTGAAAAGCATTATATAAAGCAAAAAATAATCAGTAGATACTAAATACACACCTACTGTCGTGCGAGGGTTAACAAACTCCTGGCTAATGCCACTCGACAAGAACTTTTTAGAAATAGTCCCACAGCTAGTAGCTCTCCTGGTGGAGCTTCAGACACAAAAACTAATTAGGGACTGGATACATGGAGGCCACCAGACCATTTGGCCACCTCTGAGTCACACTGAGACAGGAGCTCAGTGGGTGTGCAGTCAGCTGTACTGAGAAACACAAACCCAGAGCCTTGGGCTGGGACTGCTTCTGCGCAGGAAGCACAGCACACACCACCTCCTCCACCCCTTGGGCAGGAAGGAAGGCCAGGCCCCCAGTGCCTGGCAATCACAACCGCACACAGCAGGGAGATGGAGCAGAAAGAGTGAGGGAACTAGCATTGGGAACATGTGTGGGCAGGAAAACTACTAACCCTCTTGTTTGATCCAGGGCTATCTAGTTGCAAGCAACAGAAATCCACTGTGTACAACCTAAGCCAGAAGGGAAGTGTTAGAAGATAAGCAAAGAACTGGGACTCAGAAAGGAAAGAAGGGGGATCATGATAGCAGATACTTTTGGGGAGATATGAATCAGTTACAACCATTTTCTGTCTGCACGTTACTACACCAAGATTTGGATTCTTTGGGACGAGCATAGGACTGGCCAGGGAAGAGAAGGATACCATGAGTCGTAGCCTCCTGGCATCTGTCCACCAACACAGCAGAAGGCATGTTCCTCAGAGAAAACCAAGGTGCTGGCACCAGAAAAAGGGGGAAGGATGCTGAGCATGGAGGAGGCAGAGGTGTCTCTTAGGACTCCCTAGGACTCGATCTCTTCATCTGTAAAATGGGAACAACTGTGGCTACACTGTGAAAATTTAATAGGACAACACAGAGCATAGTGTGGCATTTGGGAAGTTCCTAATATGTAATATTCTCCAAACCTTTTCTCCAGGGAATGAAGATACTTCATTGGCTCTGCAAAGAAGGCCCCCTCAGCACAGATCAAAGGCCTTTCAAGTGCTGATTTTACAGATCCAAACCTCAACCTAGGGCAAGCGGTGGATCTCTGCACATTTGATACACACCTTCCTGCTACGGTAATAAAAAATAAAGAGTTTTGCGTAAGTCCTTTCCTGTAGGCAGGCAGGGGCTCTGGGGGAAGTCAACCCCATGGCCAATCCATCTGAAGTCAAGGCTAATAGAGTGCTTTATATTAAAGATCTGGTATTAAGGGTCTCCCTCTGGCACCGCATTCTTTATGATGCTTGGCCAATTGCCCACCGAGGAAGCTATTACAGCCTGAACAATTTTATTCCAAAATCATATCATTTTGTTTTTATTTCAAGCACACACACCTTTCTCTTAAAAAAGTGACTATTGGTCAAAGTTACATTTTGCCCACACATTTTTCAGTGTTTAGGAGGCATATTCCTTGTCTGGATGTGGGCTCTTACCAGGCCCTGCCTGATGGATGGGCTTGGCTGCTTTCTCCATCCTTCCTTGGCTTGCATTCTTGCCAACGTACATATTTTTGCTTAGCTTCGACATCTTCTTTCCATCAAGCCAGATGTTTCTGTTGCTTTGCCATTTCAGCTTTTGTTCCCATCAAAAGTATGAAATTTGACAGATTATTTACTGATAGTGAAAGATGAAGCTATTGCAAGTTATGACTTA
Organism: Lepilemur ruficaudatus; assembly: GCA_963574885.1. NCBI lineage: Eukaryota > Metazoa > Chordata > Mammalia > Primates > Lepilemuridae > Lepilemur > Lepilemur ruficaudatus. Next base: position 68,556 of record CAUYRT010084650.1, read on the forward strand.
AAAAATTTAGCTCTGCTAAATTTGAAATCATCCACTACATGATTTATATGTGTGCATGTGTATCTGTATCACCATTCGGGTCTTTTTAAATGTTAAAAAACAAAGTCATAGTGCTGGACTTCTCGGTCTGTTAATGATTTTGGTTTTTACCGTGAGAACGATGAGAAGACACTGAATGATCTTTGGCAGAAGACAAAGTGACCAGATTTGTGTTTTTAGCAGATCTCTCTAGCTATTGAAAACGGACTGGTGAACGAGGGGTGGGGAGAGAGCAGGGGGCCAGCAAAGCAGGGGGAGGTGGCTGGGTTAACGTGAGCAGGGGACGAGGCCGCCGGTGCCAGGACGGCAGCAGCGGCGTTGGAGAGAAACAGATAACACGGGAGGATGGACTAAACTAGGTGATGAGCAAGATGAAGCTGCATCAAAAACTAAGATAAGCAAAATAACTCTACACACAAAAGATTCAGAATTGCGTTCCCAATTAGATAGTCTCTTCTTCAGAGTGAGTATTACAGCCAACGTACAGTCGTTGGTGTTGCGTCCACTTCCTTGGGATTTGCCTCCAAGCTCAAGAGAGTCGGTGCCCAAAGGACGAAATTCTTAATGTTTTTAGGTGACAAAGTTTATTTAAAATAGAAAGCCTCTGTTGAATAACTCGCTCACCAAAATTTTCAAGAAGAATCCCTTGTCCCCCTTCCCCACCACAGACACACTTTGAATGGAACATTAAGCGGATCTGTGAAAGAAACCTTCTCTTTCTGCTTTTCCTCGCACGATGGATGGCGTTCTCACTCAGAGCTGTAAGTGTCAGAATAAGGAATGCCCATGAGGTTGGGTTGTATGATGTTTTAGTAAAGTGAGATAAACATTCTCAGAAACACGATTATGACTTAAAAAAAAAACAAAAACAATTTTCCAGAGAAGAATTCTCCTTTGGGGACAGAAACTTTTCTTTATAATTTTTACAGCTGCACACAGATGAAGAATGTGAAAAAGGTACAATATAATATATCAGTTATGAAAACGTGGCTACATTTTAAGAGAACACGGCCTTTTTCCAAAGACATCTTAAATCTTCAACTCAGGAATTCTAGATCGAGATAGAATTGGGAGCTTTTGTTTCTAAAATCATCCTAATTTCCTTCCTGTTAAACACTTAGCTTCAGTAACACTGTAGATTAGTACAAAAAAAAAAAAGTTTGTGGATAAGAAACTGTTTGGAAAAGGGCACCGTATTAGTCAGACTTTCTACTTACAAATAAAAACTGATTCTGGCATTCTTGTGTGAAAGGGAGAGTAACTGGAAGGATATCTTGGTATTAGGTCGGGGATTCCAGAACTGCGGAGGTTCTGAAAAGGACCATGTCATGGGAACTCCCTGATGCCCACTCCTCCTTGGCCTGAGATGGACCACGACCACCACCGGCTCCAGGGTTTGCAGGAGTCAGAATCTCCAGGGAAAGCTGAGTCCAAGAGCCAGAGCCTTCTTCCCTGGCTGTGTTCCCCCGTCCCGAGGCCCCACACGATGGAAAGTCCCTCAAGAGGGGCCGTCACAGAGGGGAGCGGATGCCAGGCAGCCTCCGAAGGACCAACGTTGACTACAGGACTCATCTTCACCCCAGGACCACCTCTTAGATGGTTTTTTACTGGGTTCCTTGAATTTGGTAGATTTATCCGAAACAGTTACTAACTCAGATCCTACTAATTTGATATGACCATATGAGAATATATATAATCTTATACATATTCTTATATATAATATATACGGAAGGAGGAATGGAGTTTAACAGTAATAGTGACACGAAGATAAGAAAATGTTTTTAATCAACAAAGGCATCGATAAAATGGAAGACCGTTTAATTTCTTAAGAGCATTAAACATTTTGGGAGCCTGATACATTTATCGGTAGTGGGATCTCAGCAGCTTGGGCGGTGGGAGTGAGGGCAGCGGCCCGGCAGCCCAGCTTCGCGAAGGCTCTCAGCGCCCCAGGGCCCACAGGCACCCGATGGGCGCCCTCCCCACCTCCAAGATGCCCAAGAGGACGGTCAGCTCGGTGACCGAGGGCGCGGCGAAGGAAGAGCCCAAGAGGAGATCTGTGCGGGTGTCAGCTAAACCTGCCCCTGCAAAAGTGGAAACAAAGACAGCAGCAAAGGATAAATCTTCAGACAAAAATGTGCAACCAAAAGAGAAAAGGGGAGTAAAGGGGAAACAGGCCGCTGTGGCTAACCAAGAAACCAAAGGATGCACCTGCACAAAATGCAGAAACTACAACTGAGGCGAGCCCGGCCTCTGCTGAAGCAGGAGAGAGAGGCCAGGTCTGGCTAATGTCACACACACCGTCTTATCCGTGCCCCCTGTCTCTCTTCTTGTACAACCCAGAGGAATATTTTTTACCAACTATTTTGTAAATGCAAGCTTTTTAATAGCTCTAGAAACATTTTTAAGAAAGAGAGGATCCTACGTCATCCTATGTTTTAAGTGTAAATGCTTTTTTTTTTTTTTTTAGGAGGTGAAAGCATTTGCGGGTTGTTTATTTTTTGGTACAAACAGAAAAAAATGTGAGATATTAAATTATGGGAGGCTTTGATTGTCTTGGGTGTCGGCTTAACATTCCATCGATGGGGTTCATTTTTATATCCTATAATATAGAGCATACTAAATGGCAACATGGAGTCCCAGGCCTGCATCTAGTGTCTTGAACATTTTAAATTACTTCTATTCCCATATTGTCTTTTAGTGGACATGTTTCCTAAAGAAAACCACTCCTTGATCAGGGCTGTCTGTGTCAGAATTGCATATACTCTGTAACATCTTCAGCCGTGGTAGCTCTGTTTTCCTAATAATTTTGTTAGTGTGCTGTGAAAGATTGAAAATTTGAGTATGGAGTATATGTGATAATAAATTGTGACTTGGTGTGACTTATGTAATAGCTTATAAACATTTGAAGATACTGGCACTTGGTATCCTCTTAAGGAAAATTTGTCTCCAAATTTTAAGCTGGAAAGTCACTGGAATGACCATTTTAAAAAGAATTAGAGTAAATGGCTTTTTAGATTTTCGACAAGTGTGTTAAGAATTGTGTGTGCAAATTGAAATGTCTGTACTGATCCTCAACACAACCAATAAAATCTCAATTACAAAAGGAAAAAAATAAATGTATTGATAGTCAAACCACCTAAGGAGGTAGGCTATTGGGGCTGGAATTTGACTTTATTTATTTATTAAAACTTATCCTCTAAGTGGCAACCCTTAAATGTCTTTCTGAACTGCTTTTGAACAAATAAAGTTTGATTTTTAAAAAAAGAAAGAAGAGATTTGATTATTCAGATCCTACACTAATGCAGGCTTTCCTTCCTACCAACAAGCCCCTTTTAAGATGGTCCCTTGGGGGTGGGGGTGATGGCTTATGCCTATAATCCTAGCACTTTGGGAGGTAGAAGTAAGAGGATTGCTTGAGGCCAGTTCAAGACCAGGCTGAGCAAAGTGAGACCCTGTCTCTAAAAAAAGTAGAAAAAACTAGCCGGGTGTGGTGGTGCATGCCTATAGTCCCAGCTCCTCGGGAGGCTGAGGCAGGAGGATCACTTGAGCACAGGAGTCTGGGGTTGCAGTGAGCTATAATTATGCCACTGCACTCTAGCCTTGGCAATAGAGCAAGAAAAAAAAAATCTGTTCCCTTGAGTCAGTAATATCTTCATAAATGTTTCAATAATGAAGACTACTTATATTTGCACAACACTTTTCAAAGTATTTTCATGGTTATTATCCAATTTCCACTACCATAGGTATACAAGGTCAATAAATGTTTTCCATTTTATAGATGAGGAACCTGATACTGAGGAAACTTACCCCAGGTCAAACACCAGGAAGTGTCCGGTGTTCTTTTCCTTTTACTTCCCATGTTCCCATGGCCCCTGGTTGCTATGTGGGTTTTTTTGTTTGTTTGTTTGTTTTTTATAAGCCACCTCTTATTACTGTTCCAGAAACAAACCCAAAATCTGTAAGAATGGAAGAACTCACTGTCTCGCCTATTCACCAACAAATGTTTGTGAGCCCTGCTATGTTTGTTAGGAAATGGGCTAACTTGCTGTAACAAAGAGACCCTACATACAAAAAAGACCCTCAAACAAAACAGAAGTTTGTTTCTGTCTCTCTCCTAACATCCGGAGGTCACGCGCAGTTCGAGATGGCTGATCCAGGGACTCAAGTTCATTTTAGCTTGTTGCTGCTGCTCTACCATCTTCTGAAGCAGAGATTCCCACGTTTTCTCAGTTCAAAGCTCCCTTCGTATTGCAGTAATTTTTTGATGGTACCTGTAGGTCAAAAGAAATACCCAGAAAATGTTTTTATTAATTAATCAGGTCCAAACAATTTAATAATTATTTCTGTCCTAACAACTTAGTAGCTATTTGGAAAAAAAAATTAACACAAATAGATTGAAATAAAAATATTTTATTTCTGTTTCAAATAACCACAATTGCTTAATTATGTGTGCCTGTTGCTCAAACCTTAGACTCAGATTGGATACTGCCAAAGTCATTTCCTACTTGACATTGATTTTTTCACAATGCGTATTTTTTTTATCATAGCAACCATCTGAAACCCAGCTTCACAAAAGCATGATGTCATGAGCTAATGTTGAAACTGTGACCTACTTCAAGTTAGTAGTTTTGCACAGTGTCTAATAGATGTTAGTGAGTTTCCCTCAGAAATCTAAACTATCTTGCAGTGTTCCTATGTGTTCACTGAGGTCCCTCAGGGTGCCTTGGCACACAATTTGAGAACCATGGCCCTAGAATGTTATCTTTGTCCCATGGTTGGGCTATGGCTAGATATGGCTCTTCCAGAGGAGCAGTGCCTTTGGACCTCCCTGGCAATCACTTCCTCTGTCCTTCCCAGACTCCTGTCATTACATATCAGACCAGGTATTATGGCAAGAGGAGTGTGTGCTAATGATTTTACCAGCAATTTCTTTGCTACCGTTTCTTAGCCAGTGGGGACCAAGGTTCTCCAACCTGTTCACCTTACCCAGTAAGAAGCCTAAAGCGAAACACAACCCATTTAAAAAATAAAGGTGAAGGTTTATAGGCTCCTGCATGTATTCTGAAATTATGTATATTCCTCTAATCCCATGCTCACGGGCATATGACCTTAATAAGACTTTAAACTGGTTTGAATTGTGAGGACGGAACAAGCTTCCCTGGCTTCCATGTGTGCTCCATCCAAATACTGGAAACTGTGCATTGATCTTAAGTGGTAGAGAGTGGAGGAGAATCCACTCTAACTAGAGCCAGACAGCCCGGGCTTGTCCTGGGGAAGGAGACCTGAACCACCGGGCACCTCAAGAACTTTTTGGTGTTAAGGTACTGTCGGGGCAATGCAGTACCACGTGCAGCCTGAATTTGATTTCCATTTCAAACTCTGATTCTGCTAGGTGGTAGGAACTAAACCACAGGCAGTTCAGGGTTTCCTATGCCATTACACTGAATAATATGAAGTTACTGCTACTGGACTATCTCTAAACAAAAACAATGGCAACTGTATATGGTTCAAAGGACAATTTGGCTTCACGGCTCCCAGGGTTTGTGTCTGCGTGGCAGTCATGTTCCCAGGGGCCACCTGGTCCCCAATTGCTGCCCACTCTGTCATGCCTCCAGGAGTCCTCACTGTCTCACACCCTCCATCCCCGGCCCATGAAGACCTCCTCACATTCCGTACCCCTCTGCACGGCCTCCCGGAGGCTGCACCCCTCTCAGCGATTCCCATGTCCCCTGTGAACCGTCCCTGGCGGGAGCAAGGCACAGACCCCTTCCCGGTGGGATTTACAACATCCGAACTCTCGTGGTCCCTCTGTCCCTCCTCTCTCTCCCACTCTCTGAAGTGAGAAGAACCAGCTCTCGCAACCTCATTCATTCTTTCCAGTCCATTGTTTCTGGCGTCAGCTTGGTGCCTAACTCCTTTAAGGCTCAGGTGGTTAAGCTCCTGCATTCCAAAAGCTTTGGTGTGGGAGACAGAAAACCTCGGTTTCTATTTCTAACCTGAGCATCTCTCCTCGGAGACAGCAGATACCTCCCAGGGCATTTCCAGTGGGAGAAAGCCGTTGGGTAAAAATCATTAGGAGAATCAGTAGGAGCATGTTAACCCTTTCTCTCCTGGTGTGTGGAAAGCATGGAGGGGGAGTCAGAAGCCTGGGGGAGAGATCCCTGACCTTACTTCCCAAGCTGTGCAACCCAGGCAGGCCACTGCTGCTCCTTTCTCCAAAGAGCCAGTTCCTCAGGCCCTCAGGGTTAAAAAACATCACCAATGGACCAGTGCTCATCATGTGTGGTCAAAGACGGTTAGGCAGAGGGATGAAAGTCTTTCAGATTCAATAAAAATGTACCTACCTCCTGTTGCATTAGGTGTAGCAAGACCGAATGGTTTTTTTAAAAGCCTCGAGATAGTATATTTGAAGCAATCTGTGTATATTCCATTTCCCCTCATATACCCCTCTGGCTAGCCCAAATAAAAGAGGATACAAAGCACATTTCTGGCACCCCTGTGGCCTGGGAGATGTAAAGTGTGGCGACACGCCCACTTTCCCACTCTGCTGCATTCCTGTTTATTCCTCTGAGCCCGGTGGTCTCTAAAACTGGCAATGACTTTGTCTTTGTTATATTTACCTTCCTATCAGGGGCCAGCCCAGACTCCTGGGTGGATTCATTTCCCATTGAATTTCCAGAATAGGGCAGAATCTGATTGGAAGGACTGCGTGGAAGGAAGCCCGGTTCTCAGGCCCTTACGCAAGGGGATTTGTCCTCCCCTCCGTGCCAGAGCCTGGGGGCTGCGAGGGACTTGAAACGGGACATCCTGTCCCCTCCGCCGGCATTCTTTCCCCACCAAGCAGTGGCATTTTCCTTTGTGTTCTCACACAATTCTCAGTTCAGACTAGGTGGAGTAGCCCACGGGGCATGACTGCAGAGACCCCTCTGAGCAGGAGTCTTCCTCTCCTCCCGCCTGCTGGCGCCACACCCCAGGAGCCCACTTGACAGCGCCCTTCTCTGGGGTGTCTCTGCCTGTGGTCCTTTTAAAGAGGAAATATTCTGGGAATGGGCTGAAACACCAAGCAAGGCGAAACCAGAGGCTTCATGATCTTCGCTTTTCAGGAGGCAGGATAGCGCAGACCTCCAGTAACCAAGGAGTACATAAGGGGCCCTGAAGACAGAAAGCTTTGCCGGGGACCAGCCTGAGGGCGCAGGGGAGAGAGAAAGGCCAGAGCAGCCGGTTTCCTGTGCCCAGCGGTGAGCTGCCTGCCAGCGATGCCGCAGCCACGCAGACGCGGGTCTGTCTGCCTCACGCCTGCCCCGCCCTGAGTACGGACTATCACTGACCCAGAGGCCCTCAGACCTCCCACTTCCTAAATGTGTGACCCTGGATAAGTCACTTAACCTCTGCCCGAACCTCAATTTCTATTAAACAGGAATAATAAACCCACCAAACTCATAAGGTTGTTTTGAAGCTTAATTGAGAAAAAACGTGTGTCTAAGGGTTTTATGATTTGTAAAGCACCATATAGGTATTCTTTTCCCTGACTTATCTTAGAATCTTTTGGAAGAGACCTTAAATAAGTTCTCTAAGCCCAACCTCTACTAATGCAGGAATCCCGGACAAAAGGTCACCTACCCTCTGCTTGAATCCCTTCTAGGATGGGACACTCACTACCTCAAAGCTTGCTCTGGTGAAATCACAGCTGCTTCACATAAGCTCCAGCGTAAATGGCAAGGGCGAACTTTACCCACCCAGCAACTTTGGAAGGATCATCATGTAGATCAGCTTGGCCAGATGTTTATAGATATTTGTCTAAAACCTGGAGTGATTGTCATTCGTCTCCCTTTTTGAAGGTTAAATGTGTTTGTTTTTGTTTTCATTATCAGAAACATATTAAAATGGATTAGGGGCATTGTTCAGAAGAATGAATGGAAAAGGTAAATTCACAGATGTTCGGGATAGTGTATTCATCATATGAACGTGGAGTAAAATGCTTTGTCCTGAGATTATTTCACTTTGTCCACTTAGAAAGGTCTCCTGTGACCTGCATAAATGTGAAAGAAAGCTTTGTTAATTTCTTTTTAGCCAGGATAGTTCAATGACATTTTAAAAAATATCAGGGAAAGCTCCTAACTTAAATCTGTGCTATGAAGTGGCACTGAGGGCACTGATATGTGTCCCTAAAGCCAAGAACTTTGTATAGCTTTAGTTTCAGCATGCAGGTCAATCAGCTTTCACTTTTGGATTAAGGTCTTGCAAGCACGTGAAATAAAATACCACGTTGGGGGATTTTTATAAGGGAGCTAGGATATTGCGAACGTTAGGGTTCACCGTTTAAATCTGCAATGAGTACGAATATGCAAAGGTCAGTCTAAAGAGATGCAGGCCCCTGTGATCTGTAGAGGGATCCATAAGGAAAGAGAAGTTGGTAAACAGTTTTGTAAACAGTTTTGTGAACAGTTGTGCGGCAGAAGTTCAAATTCTCATGCATGGATTGCATCAGTGGCCTAGAAGAAATCAGATAAAGGGCCTATGAGAAATCAAGGGTGAGAACTCACTGTCCCACAGAGAAAATGTCACTGACCCTGAGCCTCAGTGTAAATGACAATTATGGAAGAAGCTGTTGGTCACCAACCCACCAACCATTACCTTCTTTGTTAACAGAAAACTAATTCTGTTCAGGAGATAGTTCTGGAAGTCTGGACTCCACAGAAGTCTCAGGGTACAAATCTTGAATAGTCTGTGTCCAAAATTATAATTCTGTTTCCCTTGTCAGTGATTGGTTTAAGATGGGGCACGTGACACAATTCTGGCCAATAAGAAGTCTGCTGGAGGTACTTCCAGAAAAGTTTTCCCCATTCTTAAAAAAGAAGAAACCAATAAGACTTTCTGTTTCTGTCATTTGGATGTTGCTGGGAGAGAATATGATGTTTGGAACTGTTGCAGCCATTTTATAACCATGAGGAGAGAAGCCAGAGGCAAAGGCAACATGCTTAGGGTGGCAGAGTAAGAAAATGGAAAAATCCTGAGTCCGGTATTATGTTGAGCTGCTAAACCAATCAATGCTCATACTGCCTCCCTATAGACTTATTATTATGTGAGACAATAAATCTTTTTATTTATGGAGTCACTCAGAGATAAGCTTATAGAATCAGCCTTCCCACGTTCAAATTTCAGCTTTACCACTTACTAGCACATTGGAATTATATCTGTTCTCGGTCTCTTGCTAATAATGAAGTGTGAACACTAGATCGCAAGGGCTAACTTTGGAGTGATTGGGTCAAAATTCCTTGCTAGTGGGAAATACAAAAAACAAATGCGTTTTAAGAATAGATTCACCATAGCATGCTGGTGGTCAAAACCGATCTGGCACTCGGGGTGAGGCTCCTGGTATTCTCTCACACTTGCAGGAAAAGGAGCAGGAAAGAGGGACATAGCAGGTGCAATGGAGCTCTCAGTGTGGCCAGCCCTGCTGCGCCCAGCCAATTTGCTTGAACTTGAAACGAAGTGTTAACCTCATGGAGTGCAACTCCATCCATCCTCTGCTTCATCCTCACTGGGGCTTTCAGCAGTGCTTGTTAGGGGGAAAAAGGTGCTTGTTTTATTCCTAATCGTACGGAGCAGCTGATCAGTGTCTGCACCATTCCTTGAACAAAGAATGTATTTCGGACCTTCTTATTGCTTCTTACTTCATTTAAAATTGAACAGATGTCAATTGTGACACATAAACACTCTCTCCCTTGGCGATGGATTAAGGCAAATTTCATTTTCCGCCTAACATGAAAGCCACGCTACATTGTGTGTTGAAAGACCATTTTTTTAAAAGAAAGAAAGAAAGGGAAAACCATTCTGACTTAAAATCCCATAATAATGGCAGAAAACCAATTTCCACAAAGGCACTGTCCTGGAAAGCTTTGTTGGTATAAGGCGCCACCTACTGGTCATGTGGCGGATCACACAGGGCTGTGGCGTCAGGTGGCCGGCTGGGATGCCATTTGTGCAGACGCCGTGCCTGTGGAGCTATCTTCGAGTTCTGTGTCCGCTTCTAGTTACCTATATAACCCTGAGCAAGTCCTTTAATCCCTCTGAACTCGAGGATCCTCCCTCAAACGGAGGGTCCGGTGTCTTCCTTGTGAGATTGTTGAGAGGACTAAGAACAGGTGCGTTTGAAACTGGGGTGTAAACCAAGGCTCTTAAACTCAGGTTACTAACGGGCACGAAGGGATAAAATCATGCAGCCCTCCATACTTTGCTTTTTCTCCTTTGGCATAGGCTTGGGTTCAGAGGGATGTTTTGCAACCCTAGGAAAAATTACAGCGCCAGCATGAAAATGAACTGCAGTTGGCGGCTGAGCTCAGGGTCGGAGGGGTGACAGGAAATAGTGGGCACTGGGGTGAACTGGGTAGCACTCGTCTGGCCTCAGGGGGATGGCTACTGTCAGCCCAGCGGAGAATGGCCTGGAGGTGTGGCCAGATTTTCCTGTTTGCCAAAAGAAACCAACCATGTGGGATCTCCTGCTTGTAAATGTTGGTCCAATTTTTTAAACACTCCAGGGGCTAAAGAAATCATCCGTGGGGCCTGAGTTCAGCTCGCAGATCTCCAGCTTGCACTCTTTTTTGGTCATGTGTGTAGCCATGGAACGAGGCGGGTGCTAGGTGTGGAGCCTGCTCTGGCTGGCATGCTGTGTGGAGAAGGGCGGCTCAGTGCCCCTGTCTCGGGGGAGCGCAGTGGGCACCTAGTGACATGATTGTGGGGGGATGGTCTGAAATCACCATGGTACTGGCCCTGAGGTGAGAGGCTCAGCCCGGCGGAGGCCTAGGAACACCTCTCCCCTGTTGTCCGTTCTCCCTTCCTCATCCCCATCTCTTCCTCGCTTCTTCCTTGGGACAAGTCTCCCAGAAGCCTCCAGGCTTCCCTGCTGGAATGCTCCCTAGAGTCAGACAGTTTCTGGAGGCCGCTGAGAAGAATGCCAGACTCAGAGTCAGACTCTGAGGAGACACATTTGCTGTGTCACCTTGGGCAGGTACCACCACCTCTCTGGGTCTTTGTTTCGTCTTTTGTAAAGTGAGGAGGAAGGGGACCTCCTTCCCTGGCTGCTTCTCAGGATGGCACCCCGGTCGCATGAGATGAGACGTGTGGCTGTGCTTTGTGAACTTGGAAGTGCTGAGCAGTATTTGGCTATTTTAAAACTATGCCATCTACTTTGAATACTTCTTAAATGCTGGGACTGCATTAAGAAAAAATCGTCCCTGGGCTTAGTCAGTCATTTGTTCAGTGACTATGTACTGAGACTCCATTATGTGCCAGGTTCTTCTAAGCAATGACTAAGACAAACACGGATCTTCCTGTCATGGAATATCAATTCTAGAGTAGGAAGCAGGGAACAGGGAAGGATGAAGGAACGAAGGGAAGGAGGGAGGAAAGGAGGGAGGGAGGGAGGAAGGAAGAGAGGGAGGGTGAAATTAGCCACTGGAGCCAGAGGTCAGATCCCAAGAGTGAGGAGACTCAGGAGGATTCTGAGCACAGGAGAAACCCTCCTGCCTATTTTGTTCATTTTTCAAAGGTCCCTCTTCCACCCTGTGGAGAGTAGGCAGTAGCTGGGCACAGCAGCAGCAGGGCAGCCTAGAGGGCTGTGGCAGTGATCCAGCTCAAGGTGCAGAGTGTGGCTCAGGCTAGCAGTGCAGTGGCAAAATGCGGATGATGGGGACATGGGGTGAGGGCGGGGCTGACAGCGTTTGCCTGTGGATCGTCTGTGGGGGGAATGATGGAGACACAGCTGGCGGATCATACAGACACAATCCCTGTCCATGAGGAGTTTATGGTTAAGTGACAGGCCGTCAGCTAGGAGATCCACAGGTAAGTATTTAGTTGAACTGGCTCTGCATGACATGGAACACAGGAACCTCAGGGAGACCTAGCCTAGTTTGGAAATGACGTTAAGCTTTATGGGGAGGTATGATACAATTACATAGCCATGGAAATATTTCCATATTTCCTCCACAACTCTGATTTGGTTCTGCAAACACCTGGGTCCCCAAACACGTCAGTAGTTAGCAATGGACTGTGGTGGGGAGGAATCGCAACGTGCGAGAATTTGCAAGCCGCCTCCCCGCAAACTTCTGCGTCTGGCCTGTTCGGTCCGAGTCCTCTGTGAGCTGCCAGAGTAATGAGGCAGAGTGGAGATGCAGATGAAAATGGAAAAGCGGAGACAGCAGGTTTTCCACTGGGAAGAGCCTGCCAAAGGAGGCAGAGTCGCTAGTGGGAGTGGACTGCTCGGTAGAGAGTTCGGGAAAGAGAAAGCTCTGGAGGAGAGCAGGTACCCTACTGAGGGGCGTCTTGAGGAGGGTGATAAGCAGCTATAAACGATGGCTGCTCCACCCCACTGAGTTTTGGCGGGTTTGTTACACAGCCATGGCTGACTGGTGCAGAGCTTTTACTGTGCGTCCTGTATGTGATTTCTCCATCTGCCTTTCTTCTAAGATTTAAGTAAAGACTTGAATTATTTTCAAATGCTTTCCAGATGGTTGATTACTGTTTCTTTTGATAGTATCACCCTTTGAGACTGGGCAGGAGGTGGCCCTTCTATAATCCAATTCAGAAACGTTTTATGAAATCAGGCACCTACGGTGGCTCCTTATTGTTAGCCATAGAAAGCTTAGCTATGGAGTTTTCAGGAAAACTGACAGTAACTATAGCTGTTTTTGAAATAATTTGCTTGGCTCACATCAGGGACCTCTCATACACCTAATCTCATACTCCTACTATTCTTTACACTGGTCAAAATTTTTTTTTTTTTTTGAGACAGAGTCTCACTCTGCCCTGGCTAGAGTGCCATGGCAACAGCCTAGCTCACAGCAACCTCAAACTCCTGGGCTCAAGCGATCCTTCTGCCTCAGCCTCCTGAGTAGCTGGGACTACACGCATGCGCCACCATGCCCAGCTAATTTTTTCTGGTTTTG
>CAUYRT010084651.1:0-21863 GCA_963574885.1 Lepilemur ruficaudatus
AAATTAATTGGCCAACTAAAAATATATAGAAAAAATTAGCTGGGCATGGTGGCGCATGCCTGTAGTCCCAGCTACTCGGGAGGCTGAGGCAGGAGGATCGCTTGAGCCCAGGAGTTTGAGGTTGCTGTGAGCTAGGCTGACACCACAGCACTCTAGCCCAGGCCACAGAGTGAGACTCTGTCTCAAAAATAAAAAAAAAAAATTTTTTTCAACTGGCGTGCGGAGTTCTCACCACTGTGACCCAAGAGGGTAGGGCACAAGGGGCCTTCCCCGGCTGGTCTGTGTGAACTTGGGACCTCAGGCCCCAGGCATCTCAAACGTCATGATGTTTAGAAAGGTTTGCACCCAAGCCGTAGCAATGCTAGCTGATTTTCTTGGAGGGATTTCTGGGAGAGACAGCTTCCCAAAATGTTCCCGTTTTGAAATGGGAGGGATGCTGGAAGATTCTAAAACCCCGGGGTCCCTGAGCATGACAATTCTAGGACATTCTGTTCAGCAGCTGGTCTTCCTGGAAGCCTTCCTGGCCAGCCTGGGAAATCTACCGGGTCAGGTCTCCTTGCAGGGAGGGGTCCAGCTAGAGGAGCCCCCATGGGCCCCTTATTTATTTATTTATTTATTTATTTTTGAGACAGAGTCTCACTCTGTTGCCCGGGCTAGAGTGCCGTGGCATCAGCCTCGCTCACAGCAACCTCAAACTCCTGGGCTCAAGCCATCCTCCTGCCTCAGCCTCCTGAGTAGCTGGGACTACAGGCATGGCCACCATGCCCGGCTAATTTTTCCTATATATTTTAAGTTGTCCAGCTAATTTCTTAGTAGAGACAGGTCTCGCTCTTGCTCAGGCTGGTCTCAAACTCCTGACCTTGAGCGATCCTCCTGCCTCGGCCTCCCAGAGTGCTGGGATTACAGGCGTGAGTCACCGCGCTGGGCCTACAGGACCTTCCTATTTCACTTATTCACGGGAGAAAATTGGCCCAGTGCCTCCCACGCGCCAGGTGCTGCTCTACAGATTAAGTTGTTGAGGAGGTTAAAGACAATAAACAAGACAAATAAACACGGGAATTCCAGACAAGCATGAGTGCCATGAAGACAGTAGACCAACCAGAGGAATGGAAAGTTGGTGCCCAGGTCCTGGGGATACATATATTTTTTAATTTCTAAAAAATAATTGAGCCGGCTGGGGGTGGTGGCTCTCGCCTGTATTCCCAGCACAGAGGGAGGCAGAGGCATAGGGTCGCTCGCTTGAGTCCAGGAGTTCAAGGCTGCAGTGAGGTATGAGTGCATCACTGCACTCCAGCCTGGGCGACAGAGTGAGACCCTGTCTTTATTTATTTATTTATTTTTGAGACAGAGTCTCGCTCTGTTGCCCGGGCTAGAGTGCCGTGGCGTCAGCCTCACTCACAGCAACCTCAAACTCCTGGGCTCAAGCGATCCTCCTGCTTTAGCCTCCCGAGTAGCTGGGACTACGGGCATGCACCGCCATGCCCGGCTAATATTTTCTCTATATATTTTTAGTTGGCCAATTAATTTCTTTCTGTTTTTAGTAGAGACGGGGTCTCGCTCTTGCTCAGGCTGGTCTCGAACTCCTGACCTCAAGCGATCCTCCCGCCTCGGCCTCCCAGAGCGCTGGCATTACAGGCGTGAGCCACCACGCCTGGCCTTATATTATGTATATTTTATAACAAAAAATACGTTACCATGTTGTACATGATAAACATATACAATTTCATTTGTCAATTGAAAATCCATCAGGAACACATGTTTTAGGGTGACCTCTCTCCCAGGAAAGACGGAATAATTGATACTCGTAGGTGGCGTGCTGTGTGTGTCCTCGTGTGTTGTGTACGTGGCGGCGTCCACACTTGGCAAAATGAACAGGTGGAGTCGGTGTGGGTCTCCCCCAGCATTGCGGGATGTTAGTGGCTCCCTGGGCCGCCACCCGGGACACCCGGGCTCTGAAGGGCCTGGCTGCGCCCGCGCCCACTGGTGTGGTGCACGACATCGGGAAGGCACTCGATGCCATGAAACTGCGCACCGAAAGACTGTCAAAATGGTAAATTTCATAGTATGTATATTTTCCTACAATGATGTTTTTTTAAAGGGGAAAGAAAACCTATCGGTTGTCTAACTGCAAGGCAGTCTCCTACAGTGGCTATTAAGATGTTAGCATGAAGGGAAGGTATGTGAAGGGTGTATAGGAAGTCTCTTTACAATCTTTGCAACTAAAAGTAGAAAGAAATTAATTGGCCAACTAAAAATGTATAGGGAAAAAAAAATTAGCCAGGCACGGTGGCTCACGCCTGTAGTCCTAGCACTCTGGGAGGCCGAAGCGGGAGGATCGCTCAAGGTCAGGAGTTCGAAACCAGCCTGAGCAAGAGCAAGACCCCAGCTCTACTAAAAATAGAAAGAAATTAATTGGCCACCTAAAAATATATAGAAAAAATGAGCCGGGCATGGTGACGCATGCCTGTAGTCCCAGCTACTCGGGAGGCTGAGGCAGGAGGATCGCTTGAGCCCAGGAGTCTGAGGTTGCTGTGAGCTAGACTGACGCCACGGCACTCTAGCCCGGGCAACAGAGTGAGACTCTGTCTCAAAAAAAAAAAAAAAAGTTCTACAAGAGCAGTTTGAGTAAATAAATATGCAAGAGTGAGATTCAGAATATTTAACTCCAGGATAAGGCTTGGGCCCAGAGAGTTGCTGCGGACACGGCACCATCAGACCCAAAAAGAGAGTGAACCACTGTGGGCTGTTTGTGCGAGCACTGGCCAAGTGTAAGTGCTGGCTTGAGTCCTTACCGTAGTATGCGACTCAGCCACTTCCGGTGATCTCGACAATGAATATATATTAACATGCTGAGATGGTCAGCTACAGTAACTGGAAAAGTGGGTTACAAACCAGGACTTTATTTATTTATTTATTTATTTATTTGAGACAGAGTCTCACTCTGTCACCCAGGCTCAAGTGCGGGTGGCATCAGCCTCGCTCACAGCAACCTCAAACTCCTGGGCTCAAGCGATCCTCCTGCCTCAGCCTCCCGAGTAGCTGGGACTATGGGCATGCGCCACCATGTCCGGCTAATTTTTTCTATATATTTTTAGTTGACCATTAATTTCTTTGTATTTTTAGTAGAGACGGGGTCTCGCTCTTCCTCAGGCTGGTTTCGAACTCCTGACCTTGAGCAATCCTTCCGCCTCGGCCTCCCAGAGTGCTAGGATTACAGGCGTGAACCACCGCGCCTGGCCTGATTGTTTTTTTTTTTAAAGAAAAAAAAAAACTATACTATAGGGGTCCAGTTCAACAGAGGCCAGCCTTTTTGCTTTGCCCGGAACAGAATGCAAGAAATGAACCACCTTACAACCCCGGAGACGAGCGGGTCCTACGGCATTAGGGTCTAAATCCCGCCACTTGTAGGAGTGACCTGATTTGCAAATGGAAGGTGCCCAATTACCTGGAACTCATACTCCCTCTAAAGCCCCCGGGCTCCCAGCAGAGGTGCTCTCGGCAGGGCGCCGTGTAAGCATTGAAATAGTTCAGTCTTCAATGCACCTGGCTGCTGCACGGGGCACCCTGGGCCCTCTCTGGGGACAGCCACTGAACGTCACAGGAGAAGTATCTTCCGAGCAGCAGACACCCCTACGGCCTCTGAATCCACAGCAGTTGGGTGCATGCCTGGGTCCTTTGCAACTGGGTGGCTCAGAGGCTGCTCCAGAAGGTAGAAGTGGGAGTTATTCCAGGTCCCTGCTGCTGAGCGCTGCCTCCTGGGCCACCCCCGCCACTTCTGGGCTGGGAACCAGCCTGCCCTTTGGGCCCAGGCTCAGAGCCTGTCTCCAGTGTTCTCCACGGCCCGGCCCCGTGCAGAGCAGTGGGTTTCACCCAGGGCGACCCTTCGGCTGCGTCTGGAGACATTTTTGGCTGTCAGGACTGGGGAGGGGGTGGGTGGAGGCCAGGGACGCTGCTCAGCACCCAGCAGTGCCCAGGACGGCCCCGCCCTAGTGAACCATCTGGCCCCAACACGCCCACACTGCCCAGGGGGAGACAGGCTGCCTGGGTCTAACCTCAGTCCTGCATGCTGCAGAACACGCCCGCTCGCCTCTCCCTGTCTGAGCTCTGCGGGGAAGGAAAACCACTGCCCGGTGGCCTCCAGGCAGTCCAGGACTTGGGCCGCTCGTGCCCTGCACCCTGTCCCCCACCCCCAGCCCACCCTCCCAGGGCCCCCTGCTGTCCAAAGCAGGCGTCTCCACTCCTGGGGGGACCAGAGTTTCCCTACTTTGGGGTTAGCCGGGAAGCCTCAGAGGTGGACCCCACGGGGCAGCTTTACCCCAAGGGACCCACCCCCAGTGAACAAGGCCAGCTCTGTCCTCCCGGCCACCCCTAATTGTGCAGCCTGGAGCCGACCGACCCAGGACTTGGGGCGTGGCGGGGGCCGTGGGAGGGGAGAGCGTGGTGGCCGCCTTTCTGGTCGGGCCAGACCTCCCTGGGTCCTTTCTTTTTTTAAAATCACCGCAATTGAAAGAGCTGACTCCTCCCTCCTTCCCTGCAGCCAGCCTGCCACGTGGGCTGGCCCCGGTCCCCGAGTCCCCTCTCCCTCTCTCCTGGGCCTGGGTCTGCAGTCGCGGCTGCCACTGCCCGGCCCCCTCTCCCTCTCTCCTCAGCCTGGGTCTGCGGCCGCGGCTGCCACTGCCCGGCGGTGGCTGCGGGGCCGGCTCAGTTTCAGTTTGGCATGGCAGGTTTCACTTTCAGGGCCTGGGAGAGACAAGGCTGAGACAGAGGCCTGGACAGAGCCTGGTGGGGCGGCTGGGTCAGGTGCAGGGGTCGGCCACAGCCACCACCTGCCGCTCCTTCTTCTCCGGCCTCCCCTCTGGTGACCTGGGAATCTTGAGAGCCAAGGTCAAGGGGTCAAGGTCAAGTCCTGCCAGCTTAACCCTGGGCAGGAGAAGCCACCTCCTGCTCATTCTGCGTCTGTCTTCCACTCCCCGCTCCTAAACGTGGGGCTCAGAATCACATCCACCCCCGTGGGGCGCTGGGAAAATCAAAGGCTATTCTAGCAGAGTGGACAGTCCCCGAAGCCCTGTCCCCAAGGGAGGGGACGGGGCAAGGTCCCCAGCAGAACAGGATGTCGGCCGGCTGCTGCCTGCGCCGTGGAGAGACCTTTGGCCTAGAACCCACCAGGAAGGAGGATCAGGATGCTGCCTGGGTGTCGGGGCCTGGGGTGGACCCCCGTCCCCCGGGGGACACCCGGCGGGCAGGTGGGTTGGCATTGGTGGCTGGCACTCTGTCCCCGGACAGACCCAGGCTAGAAGTTCAGCTGGGTGTGTCTGCCTTCCCCGCCCTGCCCCGCCCCCACCCGGAGGTCCTTCCTGCTTGGCAAGGGCCCTTGCTCCGCCCCATGTCTTGGGGACAGACCCTCCTACTGCTCAGCCTGGCCGAGAGCCCCTCTGGCTGGCAGGGAGGGTAGGTGATCCACTCACTTCTGTGTGCCCACAGGGCCGGGTTGAGGCGTGCCAGGTGCATGGGGAGTGGCCAGACAAGACACGGAAGGCACCTTTAGGGTCAATATCGGTGACATATCTTGACAGAGACAGGCGGTTAGTGCCTGTAAAACTGAGAGGGCGGGGGTTAGGGCTTTCTTTTTTTTTAACGGCTTTATTGAGATAGAATTCACATACTCTACATTCACCCATTCAGTGGTTTTAGTATATTCAGAGTTGTGCAACCATCATCTCTATTGAATTCCAGAACATTCTCATCACCCTCAAAGGAAGCCCCATCCCCATCAGCAGTCACCTCCCACCCCCTCTCCAGCCCCTGGTGACCACAAATCCACGTCCCGTCTCTGTGGATCTGCCTGTTCTGGACGTTTCATATAAACAGAGTCTCACACTGCGTGTCCTTCTGTGTCTGGCGTCTGTCACTGAGCACGATGTCCTCAAGGTCCCTCCACGCTGTGGCCTGTGTCAGAGCCTCGTCCCTTTTCGTGGCTGAGTGATGTTCCAGTATGTGGATGGACCACGCTGTGGGTGTCCACTCGCCAGCCGACGGATACCGGGTTGTTTCCAGTTTCCACTGGGAACCAGGGCGGGTCTAAGGTAACCAGACGGGCATTGATTCGGTGCACATCCAGCCACGGTAGGTCAGGTATTGGGACCCAGTATTTTCTAGGGGTAAAAAGCCACACGCCCTAGAATACATGGAGGGGGAGATGGCGCCCTGTTCAGGTGGCCGCCACCTGGGCCAGGTGCTCCGTGCTCCCGGAAGCCCCCTCCTCCACCCCACCCAGGGTGCGAACCTGGGACTTCCAGCCAGAAGGACCTCAGGGGCCCACTTTAGGGTTTGCAGGTGGAGGGCCCACTGAGGCCCAGAGGGGAGAGAGGAGGGGAGGGGAACCACTTCCTGCTCTCTCGGGTTAGGTGGCGGTAGGAGACGTCACACCTCTCTCGGGGTTCACTCTTTGCCGGCCCCTGGGAGGCGGGCTGCCCTCTCCCCCACCCCAGCCTCCCCTCTGCTCCAACCCCACCCCTGACCTTGTGTCAAGGTCATGTCCCACCTCCCAGCACTCGGAAGTGCTGAGCATCCTGGGCAGAGACCCCCTGTGGACCAGGCCAGAACAACCCCCTATGAATTCAAGTCCCCAAAAGTCCTCATTCCAGCTGAGGACCTGGGGGCCGGACCCCACACCTTAGGGAGAGACCTTGGTCACACATCCATGGGGACAATTGATGATGCTTATTGGAGCATCATTGATAGCTTCTTTGGAGAAATATCTATTCAAGTCCTCTGCCCCTGTTGTCATTGGGCTATTTGGGATTTTTGTTGTTGTTGATGCACTGCAAGAGCTCTTTATATATTGTGGATCCCAGACCTTTATCTGATCCATGATTTGCAAATATTTTCTCCTGGGAGTCTTTGGCAGCAGAGAGGGGAAAACTGGCCTACAGGGGGATGTTTACCCTGACATGAAGTTTGAGTAGGAGGTGGGAGTGGATATAGGGGATGGAAGAAAGAACCTTCCAGAACAGGGAATTTACAGTAAGTGCAAAGACTAGGAGGCATCTGAAGGATTTGCACCTGGGTGGTTAGTGGTACTTCTTACTCTGAGAGAACCCAGCTGAAGTCCCTCTCTTCTTAAAAACATCCCTAAGCTCAGTGGGTTAGGAGCTGTGTGCCCTGGGGTGAGTTACTTACCTTCTCTCCCTCAGTGTGTTTCCTTGTAAAACAGGAATAATGTTACCGCCTTCCTCCAAGGAGGCTGGGAGGATGAAATGGGTGGATACCTACAGAAAATATAGGCCACATGTGGTGGCTCATGCCTGTAATCCCAGCACTTGGGGAGACTGAGATGGGAGGATCACCAGAGGCCAGGAATTCGAGATCAGCCTGGGCAACATAGCAAGACCCCACTTCTACAAAAAATTTTTAGAAACCCATCAGGGCTGGTGGTACATTTCTCCTATACTTGCTGGAGTTGCCCTCCTCCAACTGAATAGGTCTCCAATGACCCTGTGGCAGCTGTGACCCAGGGCTCACCAGGGATCAGGTACTGGGTGGTGTTTGTGGAGGGAATGAACTCTTTGTTTAGAAACCTTCCTGGTCCCCACCGTCAACCCCAAGTGCTGTTCCTAAGAGAAAGGAGAACCCCTGTCCTCGAGCTTGCCGGGGGGCGAGGAGGGTATTGGAGCCACGGGAGGGCCACAGAGGCGGGGAGAAGGCAGGCAAGGGAGACGGAAGCGGCTTCTGAGCAGACGTGGATGGGGTAGAGGGAACAGAGTGTGCAAAGGCTCAGAAGCAGTAGCGTAGATCAGGATGGTCCATGTGCCCAGGAGCCCAGGGATGGGTGGGGGACAGGGTGGCAGGGGCAGGACAGGAAGGGTCTCCTGAGGCCTGGGAAATGGTGTGACCTTGGTCATCTGGGAGGAAGGCGCCACCCAGAACTGCTCAGGGACCCACTTCGGCTGGGATTGGGGGAGGGGCAAAGGCCACCTGGCCGCGGGTGTTCACGGAGCTGAGAGTGTGCTTCTGTCTCTCAGGCGTAGACCTAGGAGTGGAATTGCTGGGTCATATAGAAACTTCATGTGTAACTTGCTGAACCCCATTTCTTTCTTTCTTTTTTTTTATAACAGACATCAGGCAAGAATCTTTTCTTTAAATTTGATTTTCCTTTTTTTTCTAACTTTTTTTATTTTTTAGTAGAGACGGGGGTCTCGCTACGTTGCTCAGGCTGGTCTCAAACTCCTGGCCTCAAGGGATCCTCCTGCCTTGACCTCCCGGGTGCTGGGATGAGAGGCGTGAGCCACCGCGCCCGGCCTGAATCCTATTTCTTAGCCAGACATTAGAGGCGCTTCGTGGCACATCCAGCTGACTTAGTTTCCCGCTGGGCTGCTACGTATTCCTCCGTCAAAGGCCACTGAGGGGTGGAAAGCTGCCCTGCTTCTGCTCTGCCAGGCTCACGGCCGACGCCTGAGCCCCGGTGTTCTCTGCCCCACCCCCAGAAACGAAAGGGCTGACACCAGGCACAGAAGGCCACCGCTCTGCCGGTGGGAATTAGGGATTTTTAGAACCTTGCTGCCCCCAGCCCGAGCCAAGGATGCGCGTCCTACAGGGGCCACCGACTGCCAGGCCTTTGCTCCCACGGTTGCCCCGGCCTGGGCTGCCCTCCCTGTCCCCCGGGCTCCGGTTGGCCTCCTTCCAGGCGTCCTCGGGGCCTGGCTGGCTTTGCCTCAAACTTTGGGGTGGCTGCAAGCCCCTGCCCTGGGCCCCCCGCCTTGGTGAGGCTGCAAGCAGATACCTTATCTTTTTAGGGTTCCCCGCAGGGCACTGCAGAGGAGCCCCGA
Organism: Lepilemur ruficaudatus; assembly: GCA_963574885.1. Lineage (NCBI taxonomy): Eukaryota > Metazoa > Chordata > Mammalia > Primates > Lepilemuridae > Lepilemur > Lepilemur ruficaudatus. The sequence goes on from CAUYRT010084651.1 coordinate 8,826, forward strand.
ATGTTTGTGGGCCGCAAGGCCGTGCCCTGTTAGGGAGTTAGGGCAGAAGGCAAGACCATGTATATCTGCCATGCGTATCTGTGTCTCTGGACGGACCCACGTCGCCTCTCCGGGCCCGGTAGAACGGGAGAGGAAACCCTGTTCTGCCCATGTCCTGGGGTGCAAAAGGGAGACGGAATTGGGGCTTCCCCGACATCTCCGTCTGACACCAGACCGGGAAAGGATCTGCACTTTCCTGGGAGACAGGGCATAGTCTGTGATGACACCTTCTGCAGATGGGGAAACTGAGGCACCTGGAGGGGAGCTCAACCTTCCGCAAGGTCACAAGGCCTGGGGCAGCTGCGGTGCCATCCTTGGGTCTGCGGCCAGGCATTGAGTCACCGGTGGCCGGGAACCTCCCTCACCTGTGTTGACTCCAGAGGGGCCTCCTGGGCCCCCGGCTCTTCCTCCCCCAGGGAGCCTGGGCAGAAACCGGAGACCTGGCTCCAAGTCCGGCTGCCAGGGGGCCTGGCCTCTCCCGCCGGCTGCCCCGCTGTTGTCACACGGATGCAGAACAGGTAGCTCCTGTGCCGCCCTCAACCCACCTGGCCTGTTGCTCCAGGTGCGGCCAGGCCCTGGGGCCAGAGGGAGGGGAGAGGGCCCCAGGCCGCCTGCTGGTTTCGCTTTGAGCCGGATCCTTCCTCTTCCTCACCCCCATTGCGCGCCGGACCCCCGCTTTCTGGGAAACCCTGTGGGTCGGTTGCAGCTTCCTCTGAACTGGCCTTCACCCGGCCCAGAGCCCGAGGCCCCAGAGGGAGGCTCAGTTCCGCCTCCAGGACCCGAGGCTTCCTGCCGGTCACACACCTCCGCCCCCGGAGCGGCTGGGTGCCTACCGCTTCAGACTGCCCACCTTCCAGAAGGTTCTGTGGCTGCCCCTGAGAGGAGCTCCCTGTCCCCCACTGTTCTCTGGGGTGGGGCTTCCCTGGGCACTGCAGCACCCCTGCTCCCCACCCACCCCACACCAGGAGCCCCCCTCCCAGGTTTGACAACCACAGACGTCTGCCAAGCGTCCCTTGGGTGGGGGGGACAGAACTGTCCTCGCTGAACAACATCTAGATCTGTCGTCTGTGCTGGCTGATACGGCAGCCACGGGCCAGCCACATGGCCAACCAAATACAAAGATTATAGACTTTGTACAACAACAAAAAAAGAAAAAACAAAGTAAAACATCACACTAAGAATCTTTCATATTGACTCCAAGGTGAAATGGTTAATATCTTGGCTACACTGGGTTAAATAAAATATACGATCAAATCAACTTCACCTGTTTCCCCCTCCTGTTTCAGATGTGGCTACTGGGAAATATAAATCGTGTCTGGGGTGGGACGTCACATGCTGGGTCCACGGTTGTAGGGGCCAGGGACAGGAGGGGAACAGGATGGTGCAGAGACCCGCCTGGAATCTCATCCTCTGGGCGGCTCCTGGCTCTGTGGACTATTTCATTTTATTATTATTATTTTTTTTTTGAGACAGAGTCTCACTCTGTTGCCCGGGCTAGAGTGCCGTGGCGTCAGCCTAGCTCACAGCAACCTCAAACTCCTGGGCTCAAGCGAACCTCCTGCCTCAGCCTCCCGCCTCAGCCTCCCGAGTAGCTGGGACTACAGCTGTGTGTCACCATGCCCAGCTAATTTTAATTTTTGTAGAGATGGGGTCTTGCTATGTTGCCCAGTCTCGTCTCTAACTCCTGGCCTCCATTGACCCTCCAGTCGGCCTCCCAGAGTTGATATGTTTTTTACTGGCCTCACCCAGAATGTCTGTGATGGTCAGAGGAGGAAATGCAGCTACCCTGGAGCTGGGTCAGGTCCCATCTGGGGAGAATTCCACAGGATGAAGTGGGCGGTCACCTGTGACCCCAAGCTTCATAAGTCAGGTGTTTAAACAAACCCTGCCCGACAGGCTGCTGGCAGCAGGAGGGTGCAGCAGCCTGGGACACTTGCATGCAGCTGGGTGACTTCGTGGCTCGTCCAGGCTCTGCTTGGGCCTCCAGACTGACTGGGGCCGCATGTGCCCGCGAAGCCGTCACTGGGACTGCACAGGGGCTCACGGCCGCGGCGGGAGTGGTGCCCCCAGGTGTGGGGGCCACCTTTGGCCAAACTGCTGTGCTTGTGGTGACAGCTCCCTGGTCCCAGAGGAACCCCAAGCCCAGCTGTGGGATAAGAGGCTCCTAGGCTACCCCTCACCACCCGCAGAGCCTGCCGCCACCTGGCCTGGGTTGTTCCTGCCCCCTCAAGGGCCCCCGTGTCCTTCACTCCTTGCCAACGCCAGCAGCCCCAAAGTTTCCAAGACTGGCCCAGAGACACTGCTGTGACCAGCAGCACGAGGCCCCTCGGACCCAGGCGCTGGAGCCCAGTAGCACATCCCCCCGTCCCCGCTCTGAGGGCGCTCCTGGGGGATTGGCCAGGGCGGCACCTTCAAAACTTCCAGTCATCTGTTTTTTTTAAATCCTGTGAGGCTTTGGCAGAAAACCATGAAGTGACGGAAACCTGGAAAGCCTTCACAGGAGACACCAACTCCTCTCTGGTGTCTGTAGGGAAAAAAAGCAACACTTGAGACTAGAAGGGTCCCCCTAAGAAGAAAAGGACAATCCAGTGGTTCTCAGAGGACCACAAGCCTCTGCCTTCTGTTCAGCCTTCTCCAGAAACACACGCCAGCAACGCCTCCCCTGCAACTTGCCCACAGATAAGTATCAGCTTGTTTCTAGTGTTCAGGAAGTATTGGGGGGGGAGGTTCACAGCCTGAGAGCTCGGAGGGACCCTAGAAACCACCCAGCCCCCTGCCACGTCCAGCCCAGAGGCAGGACTTCAGGACGCGGCCCGAAGGCAAAAATGGGCCCTGGGGACCCACAGTCCAGGGCCCGTGGGGAACCCAAAGACACAGGGCACTGGGACAGGACCTCACCCGGGTTCATCTGCAACCCACTGTGGCCCAATGGTTCAAGGGCTCAAGAGGCCGACGTGGTCTGGTGGCCACTTCTGATTTGCTGGGCGAGCAGAGGTGACAGAATCCCCCGCCCCCCTTGCTGCACGCGCAGGGGTAACGCAGGCCTTATCTACCGGATCTGCCAGGTTTTCAACCGCACGGGCGGGTGGCGTGGAAACCCGGCGCTTCCCCTGCGTGGCAGCCGGGCTGTCGTGGCGGGAGCTGGGAGGGGGTGTGTGCTCGCGGACAGTGGGGGAGTGGGCTCCGCGAGGGCCTCGCTGTGCTCTTCCAAAAGAGCAGAGACGGGGGGTGGGGGGTACAGCCACCCGGGGACACTCCCCTCTGTCGTGAAAACTGCCGGTGTCCGGGGTCCACGCCCGTGACAAAGGGGCGAGGGCCGCTCTCCCCACATCCTCCCGCCCCAGGGTCGCCCCTGGGAAGCTCCTCCACTCTGGGGCTGCGGCGAAGCCCCCCAGACGCCCCAAAACAGACGGAACAGAGAGGAAAGAGAGGCACAGACTGCGTTTTCCTTCCCCGTTTTGTTTTTTAACCCTAAGGAAGCAGGTTCTGAGACATGAGCAGCGTCGCCCGTCCCCAGGGCCCAGGGCCGCCCTGGCCGGGCCGGGCGAGGGAGGAACCCGCGTCCGGCGTGTGCGTGCCCCCGGCCAGCGCTCTCCGCACAGGGGAGGCTCGGGGCAGGAGGGGCCCGTCTGTCCACAGCTGGGAGGGCGCGTGGACAGGATGGTGGACGGGTCACACGGCGGAGCGCGTGGGCGTGCTGGGCTGGTTCAGCCGCAGGGTCTTACACAGCCAGCCGGCAAAGTCCACTTCTTCCACCTCGGACCGCTTGATGAAGGCGTGGTTCTGGAACGCAAGGGGGCCGTGAGCGCCGCCCGGGCTGCAGCGGTGGCGGGGGGCCCTGCCAGCCCTGGCTGATGACACAAGAGACAGAAAGGACCCTGGCCCCGGGAGCACACGCTCCAGGCAGGAGAGGGACACCCAGAGAGGGTGGTGGCATGTCAGAGCCCAGGAGTGGGCTCAGGACGGCCCCCTCCACCCAGGGAGTGGGGACACCACAGTCCCCGCAGCCTGGGCTCCCAGAGGCGAGGGGCAGGCCGGGGGTCTCCTCCCCTCCCCCGGCGCTGCGGACACTGGGGCCGTCCTGGGCCTGCAGGTGCTGAGCAGCGTCCCTGTCCTACCCACCCCATGCCAGGAGCTCCCCCAGCTGTGACGACCACAGATGTCCCCAGACATCGCCCAGGGTCCCCTGGGGCTGGAATGGCCCGGGGTGAGGCTCTCCCCACACCAGCCACACGGCAGGGCCTGCCACGGGAGGCTCTGGGGCCGCTGGAGTGTGGCTCATGTGCCTTAAGAGCAGAATTCTGAATGTCACTTCATTTCAATGGATTTAAATTTCCCGTGCGAGACAGCACAGCTCTAGAAGGTTCCTGGTTTGGAAGGGCTGGGTGAAGGGAACAGACAGCCCCTGGGAAGGGACAAGGATGTGGGACCACTCCGCGGCAGGATGGCGGGGCCTGCAGGGTTCAGTAGAAGGTGGCATCCAGGACCGAGGGCCCCCAGCAGGAACAGGCTGCAGCAGGCGCCTAGAGGTCGGCGCAGGTTTGGGGACAGAGCCAATGTCTTGGTAGGTGCCCAGGTCACCCCGGAGTGCTGGGTGATGTGCAGGAAGCTGGCTACAGAGGGGGCCACGTCACAGTCGCCCTTCTCTGTGCGCACACGGTGTTCTCACAGCGCACCGCGTCAGTGCTCCCTGACCAGGTTGGAATGAGCTCGGGCTTTCTAGAAAACCGGAGGGACGCACACCCCTCCCACACAGGGCTCGTGTCCGGACTTTCTACGCAGACGGCAGCCGATAGCAACCAGTGGGACCCATAGTGTCAGCGCGGCCAACAGGCGTGGGGTCTGATGGGCTGGGGTGGCCCAGGCAGGCGGGCAGCAGCCGCCGGGGGATGGGAGGATGTCGTGCAAAGATCCTGGGGCTGGGAGGGGTGGGCCAGGAGGAAGAGAGGCCTAGGCAAGGACAGGAAGGAAGGGGTTTGACCCTGCGGGGCCTGCTAGCCTCAGGGAGCGGTGTGGGAACCTACGGGAGGGCGTGGCACGCTTTTAAAAAATGCCACGTCCCAGCAACCCTAAGATGCTCATTTGGTGCCGCTGAACACCTGAGATGAGAGTGAGCCTCCCGGCTGTGCCGGCACCTTTGCTTTCTCAGAGGCATGTGGGACAGCGGCTGTCTGGGACGGACAGTGTCTTAGATGGGGTCTCGTTCTTGCTCAGGCTGGTCTCAAACTCCTGACCTCGAGTGATCCTCCCGCCTCAGCCTCCCAGAGTGCTGGGATGACAGGCGTGAGCCCCTGTTCCCAGCTTCAAGGTTGGGAATTTAAAGAAGGGACACCGGGACACCCCTTCTGGGGGTAGACGCCCCGACCTGCTGAGGGGTGGGCCTGGCCAGGGCGGAAGCACGTGGCTGCCTGGAGAGCACCTCCAAGCCCATGCGGAGGAGATGAAGGGGAGGGGCACTTGCCTGCCCAGGATGCGCAAACAGGGAAGGTCACCCTCTGTCCCTGGGGACACAGGGAAAGATGCTCAGGAGCTATGAGCCATCAGAGCCCACGGCCGACCCCAAGCAAACACCCTGCGTTGCCCAGGATCTGGGGGCACCCGGCCGGGCTGGGGTGGCTCCTGCTAAGGGATGACGGAGACCCAGAGGGTCCTCAGCTGGGCCCCTGAGCCCTGGGCCTCACTCACCATGAGGATCTTCAGGTCGGCACGTTCCGCCGGGTTCTTGATCAGGCTGCAGTTCCCGAGGTGGCGCAGGGAGGGAAGGACATGAGACAGGGCGGTCAGTCGGTGGCTCTGGGGGGACCTGCATTTTGATCAGAGCTGGGCAGCCTGTGCCGGCCCCATCCCGGTGCCCAGTGCACCAGGGGCCTGGCCCTGGGGCTCAGAACTCGTCCTGTCCCTGCTGGGGACAAGGGGCCCCAACTCTGCCCCCGTTGGTGCTGGGCGCGTCGGGGCGAGGGTCTGGGGACAGAGACAGCAGGACAGGGAAGAGGGCGGGAATCCCCGCCTGCCCGGCCAGGCAGAAGTTCGGCAGCAACCGCAGCTCAATTTCTAATAAAAACCCCGAGCTTGGGAGTGCGAATGTCAAAATAGAACTTTTTCCTTCAAAAAAGCAGAACTGTTTAAAGGCAGTGGCCCAAACCACCTCAGGGCTGAATGGGGGTTCTTCAGACACAGAGAAAAGACCCTCACATGGACATAAACGTACACATGGGCTGCCGGAGGGTCGTGCAAAGGGCCTGCGGCACCTTCGCCCGCAGAAGCACCAGTGAAGCTGGGGGGTCACCCGGCGTGCCCTGCATGCAGCCCAGGAACGGGGCTCAGGTGTCCCACAGAATCCTGCCACTGGGCCAGGTTCCTGCCGGGCAGGCCCGCCCGGGATCCGGAAGCGACGGCGTATCTAGGTCACGGCCCGGGATTGGGCACCCGCCCAGCCCGCCCGTCGCTGAGCCCCGAGCCTCGAGCCTCACCATTTATTTACAAACTCCTGGAAGTCCGGGGTGAATACGCCGTTGGGCAGCTTGGGAGGAGGCTGTGGGGGAGAAGACACAGACCGCGGGGTCAGCCCTGCGTGTCCTTAGGGACACCGAGAGGACCTCTCCCAGGCCTGGCGACCCGCCCCCCCCGCCCCTCCCCCGTGCCCTCCCAGATCCGCCTCCTCCTGGGAGTTTGTTCAAAGGGACAGCGCCTTAGGGATGGCGGCCGGGTAGAGGCAGGGCGGGCAGGGCTCGCTCTCATTCTATGGACAGGACCACCCTGTTCACCTGCCCCCGAGAGCGACCCTGGTCGTCTTAGAAGAGCCACGGTCTGGGCTGCGCCGGTGGCAGCTGGTTCCCGGGAGCCGGGCCCAGCGCACACGCCTCGGGGTGGAGGTGGCTGCCGAGGTGCAGGCCAGCCCCTCCCTGGGGGTGGGGGACGTGCGCTCAGCCTGGGCGTCGCTGCCAGGTGCAGGCAGAGCTGTGTCCCCAGAGCCACCCCACCCTTTTCTGTCGTGTCAGGGAGCCTGCTTGGAGCTGCTCACCTCGACACCCTAAGCCAGGCCCCGCCCTGCCCCTGTGCCCCGGCTCCAAAGGGCCACCAAAGACACACAGAAGCCCACAGAAGGCCCAGGGAGGGGCCCGGCCTGCTGACGGGGCCAACAGGGAGGGCACCGAGGGCCCCACCCCCTCCGCAGGCCTCGGCCTACTGCTCCGCACGATGGGAACATACAGGCCACCCACTTTCGGGGTGGCCAAGAGGGTTAACTGGGCGGGACCCGTGGCGCCTGCTCCTCCTGGGAGCTCTGTGCCGCCTTCCCAGAGACAAGGGCAGCCCGGACCTTCCTCCGAGGCGGGCGGTGGGAGGGTCACTGATGAGCTCAGGCCTGTGGGCTCCAAGACACTTAGAGGAAGAGACGGGGCCACAGAGCTTGGGGGGCAGCCTGGTGCTTTGGCCAAGCCCTGGGCTACAGCCACACGGACTGAGGGAGGGGCCGTGACGGGGATTCTGGGCAAAGCCCCTCAGGGAGGGGCAGGGGATGCCTGTCAGCACCCGACACCCTCCTGCTGTGTGTTCTACATCCCCTTGCCCCCTCCTCGCCCACATCCACAAACTGTCCGATTTTCCTTTCCCGTAACGCATTCCCTCAGGACCGGCTGGACGCGGGCAGTGTGGCTGTGCGGGGCGGCAGGCACCAACCTCATTCACGATGTAGTCCAGGAGCTCGAAGATGGCCATGGCTGGCCGGCTGTCCATGCCGTGACCTGCCGGGAGGACAGAAACAGGGTGAGACGGCGGGGGACCCCGTGCCTCTCTGAGGGCAGGGTCTGCGGTGCTGAGTACGGCCGCGCACCCTCCTCCCTGAGACAGCCGGGCCAGAGGCAGGTGCACTAGGCCGGGGACACAGATGCCCCCGCTCAGAGCTCACGACTTCCCGTCTGAGCCTCTGGGAGTTTTAAAAACAACGACGAAAAAGCCAGAAGGAGCACGGGCAGTTTTTGAGAAGTCGCACACTCGGCATCACGCTGCTCGTGGGCTGTGCCAAAGGCATCGTCACCCCGTGCTCCAGCAGGGCAGGAGGAGGACGGCGCCCGCCGCAGGGAAGGACAGCAGCGTGACCTTGCACGGAGCTGCCGGTGGTGACGGTGGCAGCCCCGGGTGCCGCTCAGGATGGGAGCCTGGCAGGGTGGCTGCCCCACATCTGAGACGTGCTGGGGTTGGCAGCCAAACCTTTGCCTTCTGCCCCATCTGGAATGAAAGGGGCAGGCTGGCGGGGCTGTGGGCAGGGAAGGGGCCTCGAGGCCACCTGGGATCTGGGCCCGGGAGGGGCCAGAAACAGGCCAAGGACAAAGACTGGGGAGACTCTCCCTCAGGTGAGCTGAAGTCACCCAAGCAGTCTGGTTGCAGGCAAGGAACTGGGCTTGAAATCACTGTTAAATTCTCCACCTGACAACCCGGTGTCCGCCCACTGATGAGTGGGTCAGCACAGTGGTCCCTCCGCACACTGAAGCGTCACTCAGCCATGCAAAGGGACGAGGCTCTGACACAGGCCACAGCGTGGAGGGACCTTGAGGACATCGTGCTCAGTGACAGACACAGAAGGACACAGTGTGACTCCATTTACGTGAAACGTCCAGAACAGGCAGATCCACAGAGACGGGACATGGATTCGTGGGTGCCAGGGGCTAGGGAGGGATGGCTGATGGGGACGGGGCTTTCTTTTGGGGTGATAAGAATGTTCTGGAATTAGATGGAGGTACCCAAACCTACCAAATCATATCCCTTAAATGAGTGAATTGCAGGTCGTCTGAATTACATTTCAGTAAAGTTGTTACAAAACCAACCAACCAACCACAGTCCACTACGTGGTCCTTTGGACGTTAACTCCACCCTCTTCCTGTCGCCCGACTTTAAATCGCAGGTGCCCAAGCGCTGTGTCATGCGTCTGCCCCCCAAGCCAGGCCTTTCCCTCGCGCTGTCCCCGAAGTGATGGGAGTGCCCGGCTGGGACAGCTCCGGCGGCGGGAGCTCCCGGGCGCCTGCTCTAAGCACTGGATTGTTCTCTGCGAGCCCAGCTGTCCCCCGGAGCCCAGGGCCTTCCGCTCCCTCCCAGGGGGCACCTTCTGTGTGCCGGGCCGAACCCGACCAGCCACCTAAGGAAATTCAGTCAAACCTTCCCCAACGTCAGGGCTCCCTGGAAGGCTTCGCCAGTTACGGCAGCGCGCTCAACTGCGGGATCCAGGCGGTGGGGACAAGGGTGTCACCGCGCAATTCCTTCCATATTGCTGTAAGTTTTTGAGCATTTTCGGGATAAAAATGCTCGAAAAACCAACCACGGAAGGCTTGGCCGAGGGGCCATGCTCCAGAGCCTTGCAGCTGGCAGCGACAGGTGCAGCTGCCCCGGACGTGGCAGGTCTGGGCATTCGCTGCTGCCAGCTCTGTCCCCAGAAACCCCAGGAACATCTGAGGACTGCTGGCCACAGCTAGCACCATCCCCAGGGGACAGGTGGCGCTGACAAGGGCCAGAGGGGAGGCAGCTGCCATCCCCAGGGCAAAGCAGTCCCTGCGGAGGTCACCGCCTGTCCAGACCGGAAGTTGCAGACTCAGACCATACCGCTGATGGGGCGCCCAGGGGGTCTTGGCCGAGGCGAGATGCTGTGGGGCTCTCCTTCCGCCCCATCGACCACGGGCCGGCCGAATATGGCCTCCAGCTCCTTGGCGTCGGGCGGGGGGATGGGGTACCTTCCGACAGACAGCTCCACCAGGGACAGGCCCATGCTCCAGATGTCGGACTGCACCGAGTAGTGTGTGCCCTGCAACCGCTCCGGCTGTCGAGAGAGGCAGGGGGATGCCGGGGGCGGGGATCGCAGGTGAAACCTGGGGCACTGGGGGACGGGCTCGTCCCGTTCCCGGTTCCGGCCACCCCTCTTTCCGGGCTTCTTTGATGGGCGCAGCCGTGGCCAGAGCAATTCCACCCCGCGCTCACCCACCCCTCGCTTCCCTGCCCACAGCTCCCGGGGAGCCCACGGTGCAGGTACGGCCGTGTCCCTATGACGCCCGCACTCCTCACGACCTGTTCCTGTGACCAGCTTGGCAGGTCCCCGGCCCCCCAGTTGTGGCCTGAAACACCCGAGAGTCCCATCTCTCAGTCAGGAAGTGAGGTAAGGGCCCAGGTGGGCGTCGCTGCACAGAAAGCCAAGCGATGAGGGGACTGAATCTGAATTCCGAGGGAGAGAACAGAGAGTGGACCGGCGGGGCAGCGCCAGCCTCCTGAGCGCCCCAGGAGTGGGACAGCGCCGACCGGAGGGGCACAGGCAGGGCCGAGACGCGGAAACTCACAGACATGTAGGATCGTGTGCCCACGAAGGAGTTGGCCATGGAGTCGATGAGCTGCCCGCTCACCCCGAAGTCGCACAGTTTGATCTCACCCCTGGAGTTGACCAGGATGTTGGAGGGCTTCACGTCTGCGGAGACAGGCCCAGGAGCAGGGGGCTCGCCACATGCCCGACCACCCGCCGCCCCCTCGACCCCCGGGAAGGCCTGGGCTGCGCTTACCTCGGTGCATGATCTGGTGCTTCTCCCGGAGGTACGCCAGGCCCCGGAGCACCTGTGGGGGCCATGGGATGAGGGTCAGCGGGACAGTGGCACGGGGCGCTTTTCCCCCGACCTGAGCGACCGCAGAGCACAGGACCCGCCAGGGCAGCCCTGTTTCAGGTGCGCCAGCTCGCCAAGGTGGGGCACAGTGACGCCACCCCATGTAAGCATCACCCCAGCGATTCCCATACAACCGCCCACCGTAGAGGCAGCCGCCACTGCGGCCTGGTTCACAGGGGACGGAGCTGAGACAGAAGCTAGGACGGCGGCCCAGAGAGGATCTGGTGTGCGCTGGGCGGCTGAGTTCAGCGCATTCAGCAGACAGGCACCGTCTGCAGAGCGCTGGGGTCCCAGGCCCGTGCTCAGGGTCCCCGGACTGAAAGGTTAAGGTCTCCAGGGCTGTTTCACCGAGCCACCCCCAGGAGGGCCGATTCCTAGAAATCGAAGGAGCAACGGCGACCCGCGGCAGCAGCCCTGTCTTCTGGGCCGCCGCTGTGCCTGGCCGAGCCCCGGCCCCCAGCGTCTCATTCCATCCCACGTGGGCCGGCTCACACCCGCCCGCCCTGGCCTTGGCTCCCAGAGGTCCCAGCGTCCCCATCCCGCCTGGATGCCACTTCAGGGAGCCCCAGTGCGACCTGCCAGCGCCCTGAGTGTGCAGGGCCAGCGGCGCCCCCGGCCTCGGTGGGGAGGGGCACGGCACGGGCGGGCAGTCTTGGGGGGGACCTGAGGCCAGAGCAGGGACGGCCCCTGGAGGGCGGGACTTACCGCGATGCTGACCTTCCCCAGGATCTCCTCGGGAATCCGCTTGGCTGCTTTCAACACCTGGTCCAGGGAGCCCCCGTCCTGAGGTCACAAGGAAGAGAAGTGGCCGGTCAGGAAGGGACAGCTGCCCTTCCCCGGGTAGCACAGTGAAGTGTCTCCCCATCTCGATGAGGTGGGGGCAGAGGCCAGCGCAGAGCCGAACGCAACCTGTGGCCAATCAGGGCGGGGAGGGAACAGGACCCGGCTGCCAGTGTGTCCCCGTCCCAGAACCGGTCTCGTGACCCAGGCTTCCCAAGGTCGCTGGGGCAGCGGCTCTGCTCCAGTTGTGGCCAAAACCAGGCTGGGGGCACAGACAGCCCTGGGGTCGACCTCATGCGCCCGCCAGGCTCTGTCCTGTGGCACTTCCTGGGGTCTGTGCCCACCAAGCAAGGGGTGGGGGGGCGTGAGGACTCACAGCAGACGCCAGGCAGGTCCAAGTCCCCTCGCGGGGCTTCCTGGCCTGCTTGCTAACGTAATTTCTGGCACCTGCCCGTCCCGGCCCCCCGAGAGGAAACTCAGGGCAGAACTGACAGGGCGCCTGACGGCGTGTGCCCCGCAGGAGTGACACCAGTGTGGCCAGTGCAGGAAGTAGTGATATCTCGCCCCCTGCCCCGGTATCCTGTCATCTCCCACCCGCTGTGCCGCATGTCCCCTGAAGGATGGTGGCACCCCCCCCCCCGACACCCGGGTGTGGCCCTGGATGCCCTGAGTGAACCAGGAAGCAGAAATTCACCGCCCTGCCCGAGCCTCCTTGGCAACCAACCTGGAGACCAGAACCTGGGAGTCCCAGGGCTGCCCAAGGCACCTGTGCAGAGGTCGAGGCTCCCAGACACGCCCAGTGGGCCACTCCCAGCACCAGGGGTGACAGGGCCCAGGTCTTTGATGGGGAAGAAAGCAGAATCGAGGCTGAGGAGGTGACACCAGGGCCGGGACCTCCCCACCACGCTGCTCCAGGACTCCTGCCCTGGGACACCTTCCGCTTTGCTTGGCATCAGGAGGCAGGGGAGAGGCGCCAGGACTCAGGGAGGCCCGGGTGTCCCCTCTCTGGCCACTTCTGCCTGGCCACACTCGGTGGGAAAGTCCGTGGGGACTTGTAGAAAACCCAACACACTCTGAGGCCTCCAGAGTGAACGTGCGGCTCTATAGAGCAGCTAGAGGGACAGACATGGTAGGACAGGGGGCGGGTGTGGCCGGGGCTCGGAAAGGCCGGAGGAACCGCCGCGACCAGGTGTTCCAACCAGCCTGGTCTGGCCAGGGCGCTGGCCGGCCCCGCTTGCGAGCAGGGCGAGATGGGAACTATTCTACTTTTCTCATGTTTATTTTATCAATCAACCTTACTAGAACTTAAAACAAATTTTTTTAACTGTAAACCCTCTTTCCTACCATAGCTACTTGCATTCTTTTTTTTTTGAGACAGAGTCTCACTCTGTCACCCGGGCTAGAGTGCCGTGGCGTCAGCCTAGCTCACAGCAACCTCCAACTCCTGGGCTCAAGAGATCCTCCTGCCTCAGCCTCCCAAGTAGCTGAGGCATGTGCCACCATGCCCAGCTAATATTTTTTTCTATGTATGTTTTTTAGTTGTCCAGCTAATTTCTTTCTACTTTTTTTTTGAGACAGAGTCTCACTC